>JARFJB010000105.1:182500-252500 GCA_036346205.1 Vesta saturnalis
TTAATAAAATTAATAATAATTTTTAAAATTAAGTTAGTATATTATGAATGTGAAGAAAATTAATTTATTTACCAACACGCACAAAACATAATGGTAAATAGGAACTAATCCTACTCATCAACAAATGGATACCTAATTTTCATACCTCAACACTTTCTAGTACAATTAAAATTGATAACAAAATCGCTTAAAACAATATTCAAAACAATGAATTTATCAAAAATGTAACAATAAACTTACCTTGGCGTTATATTAAAATAAATAGTGTCACAATTTAAACTCATAATTATAAATTTTTAAGTTTAAAAATAGTGTATTTATTATTATTAGTAGTATAAATTTCTTTCTAATATTATTGTTATTATTATTATTATAATAATTATTATTATTATTATTATTATTATTATTATTATTATCTTGAAATGCGGATTTATGTACCTACAACATAGATATTCCGAAGTATCTTAGTGCTTAATGCATGAGTTTTACAGCAGTTTATCAATTTATAATCTATTTTATGTTTTTAACACATTTTGGTGTGCTACTTAATGCCAAAGATAACTTAGAGTAAAAAATTGTGAATAAGTGCTAACGTAAATATTAGGCTATGTAATGTGCTGGTATGGTGCAATGTCAGTCTGTGGCCCCATGTACAACGCAATAAACCAAAAGATATGATTTAATGCATGGACTATTACCGCTGTCGCTGTAAAGTACACACCGCTCTGCTAATTCTTGGGTCACTTGTGCTACTTGTGCAATTCGGGCTTTGATAAACGTTCCATCAGCATTTAAGTAATCTAATTTTTCGTGTAAACATCGCAAAAAGCAACTAAAATGTTCTTCTTTCGGCAAACACACATATAGAATAAGAAAAAAACATGTATTTCATTTTAAACGTACGTGGTCACTGCACTATACCTTATGGAGTGGTGAAGAAAGGCGAGGGAGTAAATAAAGCTATGTTAATAGTATCCGTGAGAAAATAACACAGATCTAAACTGGTTTAAAATTAAAGTAACTAATTTGGTAATATATATTTTGTGTTATAATAAAACGTGTATTCTTTATAATGAGTACCAAATATTTACACATTTTCTCAAACTTTAATTACAATAATTCTAAGGTAACGTACTCCAAAGTTTTGAATAGCAAAATTAAGTGAAAGCATTGAACGTGAAGCTAGACTGTTAACAACCCGGTCGAAAATGAAGCAATCGTGAGAGTACCAAACCTTCAAAAGACAGTATGTTTTTAAATCTTAATCTTAGACCAAACCAAACTGCGAAAAAGGCACATCGAGGAATGCTACGCGGAAACCTCTGCCAATATACAAGAAATTGTAAAAAATCGATATCTATGTTTTATAGTCGATGAAACGACTGATGTTTGCGGTAGATACATTGCAAATTTAATGGTAAGCGTTTTGGACGAAAATTGTTGCAACAAACCATTTTTAATTAGTTAACAGCTAGACAAAACGAATAATGCAACAATTTCGAGGTTTATTCAAGATGCGTTAACTAATTTATTTTTTCCAGTTGCACTTTCAATCGACAAAGTGTTTCTCATGCTTTCCGACGCAGCGCCTTACATGGTAAAAGCTGCTAAAAATGTATGTATTTTTTATCCAAATTTAATCCGTAACGCATGCTTGTACATGGAGTAAATAGAATTTGCAGAAGAAATTAAGAATCAGTTTCCGTTAGTGAACGAGTTAATAAAGAACGTAAAAAAGGTATTTGTGAAAGCGCCCTTAAGGGTACAGTTTTATAGGGAAACAATACCAAGCACTCCTCTTCCGCCTAAACCGGTTCTAACTAGATGGTGATACATAGATAGAAGCGGCTTTATTTTATTCAGAGCATTTTTAGGGTATAAAAAAAATATTATCCGGATTATCCGTTTACTCCTCCGCTGCAATTATCGAGTCATAGAAAATACTTCCTAATTATCAGTTGAGCCAACAGTTAGCTTACATTTCATGTAATTTTAGTGTATTGCCAAAACTATTTTTGAATTTAGAAAAGCAAGACACTCTGCTGGTCGATTATGTAGAGCTAGTAGAGGATTCTGGAAAATGGATAAAAATGGATATTGCATTTCAAAGAAATGGCATGAAGTTTTACGTAAAACTGAAGGTTTTCAAATTGTAAAAAATGTTGCAATAGTTTTGAATGGCGAATCTGTTGAAGATTTGACAATGACTCCGCATACTATATCAGCCCTCTCCAGTGCGTCCATTACATCTGTTGATATATAGAGGAGCTTCTCAGCTTATAAATTAATTTTGAGTGTCAGGAAACTCGTTTCTTGCGTATAACATAAAGAAGCACCTTATTGTTAGTTTGTATCAAACTTTTGACGACAATAGACCTGGCAAGGGAAAAGGATAATGAGAAAGAGAATATGAAAAAATTTAAATCCGGAGACAGGAAAACAAGTAGAATAAAAAAGAAATTGAGATTTGGCACCTGGAAAGTGAAGACAATGATGGAAATGGAGGAAATAAGGAAAGAGATGAAAAGGTACAAAGTGGGAATCATGGATCTGCAAGAAACTAGGTGGAAAGGAGAAGGAAAAGTAGATAAGAAGAGTTACTGAATGTTATATGCAGGACAGGAGAAGCTAGAAAGAAACGAAACTGCGTTTATGGTCGATGTAGAGATAAGAAACAGGATTATGGAATTTATGAGGATAAATGGCAGAATATAATCTCTGAGAATAAAAAATGGGGTAGCAAATATCACATTTATAAACATGTACGCACCTACAGATTTAGCACTGGATCAAGAAAAGGAGAAGTGTTATGAACAGAATACAGAAATAGTATTTATAGATTTAAGACAGGCTTTCGACATACTTAGTAGACACATGATGAAGACAGGCGCAAGGAACTTAGGAATACCTGAAATACTAATAAAGCTTATTGGAATGACGATGGAAAACTCAAAAGCTGCTGTGATGAAGTATGAAGGACTACCCCAAGAAATATATATAAGAACAGGAGTTCGACAGGGAGACGGATTGTCAGAAACACTATTTAACATTGCGATAGAGGGAATTATTAGGAAATGCAACGCTAAAGGAACGATAATCGAAAATTCCGTACAAGAAATAGCTTATGCAGACGACATTACGGTAATAGCAAGAGAACGAAAGCTTAGAAGAAATAATACAGATCATTGAAAGAGAAGCACAAAAACCGGAGATAAACCAAAGGAAAACCAAATATATGAAGGAAACAAGGAAAGAGAGAAGTGAAGAAGCAAGAGATGTAGAAATCGGAAACTACAGAATGGAAGAAGTAGATAATTTCAAATACCTTGGAACGATAATAAATAATAGAAATGATAGAAAGCAAAATATACAAAACAGATATAAGGTATACCATAGTTGTAAGATGATAATGAGAAGTAAAACGATAAGCAAAACAACGAAACTAAGACTATACAAAGAGGCAATACGACCAGTAGTAACATATGCAGCAGTAAATATGTGCCTGACAAAGAGAGTTGAAGAAAAATTAAAAATTCTCGAAAGCAAGATAATTAAGGAAGATATATGGGGGATATAAAATAAATGAAGACCAATACAGAAGATTAAAAAATGACGAAGTAGATAAAATATTAGAATGGGAGAATATAGTAAGGGTAATGAAATCAAGACGAATTAGATGGTATGGACACATAAATAGAATGAGCGAGGAATCAATAGTTAAAAGAATAAGGAAGGCCGAAACTGAGGTAATTGAGGACACAGGTAGCATGGGAGTTACAAGATCGGCTGAGAAAGTGAAGAACAGGAAAGGATGGAGAAAGGTAGTTGAAGAAGCAAAGAAAAACCCAAACCTGTAAAAAGATAAAGTACGTTGGAGTGACAACCCATTGTGCTTTTAAAAAGAAAACAGTCTATAGAGCCCAATACAGGGCGGCTTCAACTCAGAGTGTAAAGTCATATATTAATATATATATATATATATATATATATATATATATATATATATATATATATATATATATATAAAGACTTTGTTCTCTATTTCTGTGCAAATTACTTTTCATATTGTTATGCATATGTGTGAATATCTTTGCATGTTTTACTCTAATTTAATGCACATGTATGCGCACATTTTTTTTCTTTTTTCTTGTATATAATTCACAATTTTAGTTATAATTATCATATTATAATGCAATGGTGCATAAATATCTATATTTTAAATATATTATTATGTATTAAGGGCATAATCAGAAGATTATGGTTCGAGGGAATGTTTTATATTCCGGAGAGCCATAATCTACAATTATGCCCATGGTACATACAATGTTTTATTTTATTTTGCACCATGAAACTGGAACAAAATTTTAAAAAGATTCAGTATTTTCGGCAAGTTTTTAAAGGCAAAGGTCGTGAAATAAAGTCGAGAGTAGGCTAATTTGTTGTTACTAAGATATTGCTAAATTGTTGCTAAGGTACTGTTTGTTTGTAAATAATTTGCATTCTAAAATGGAAGGTGAAAACGCAAAAACTTATTCACAAGAAATTTTAGATGAATTAAAGAATAAGTTTCATTACTATTATTTTTATTAATAAAGGTTGTATAGTAAGGTTGTTGTTTCAATAATTCTTTCAACTTACGTGACATACCATGTCATGTGTTTGCTGTCAATCATGCTGCTTAGCAACAATGGCAATTGCGTGCTATAAAGAACACATTACGCCCGCATTTTGGGGCGTATAAAGAACATTATGGTGGCAAAATAAAATAAAGTATAATATATGTTCATTAACATGTTCATTTTAAGTACACAAAAATGTGATGGACTTGAGTGTGAAAATTAAATTTCAAACTATTTTACAATCATATAAGTTTATATCCAGTCTAATCAAAGCCTATATTATTTTAATCTCTGAAAAAGTGTATTATACCGTAAGTAACATAAGTAGTAAAATATTAACTAATTTTATTTTCAACTGTATATTATGTGATAACGGTAGGATGTTGTGTTTATACCATATTTCACAGTGTTCAAACAAACCCTTACATACATACAGTAGAACTCAAAATATTTTTTAATTCTTTATAACATACTTCGCGAAACAATAGTATGTTAAGAAACTTCTTCATGAGAAGCGTTTTATCGCACAAGAGAGTTTAGAAAGCGAACCGCCTACCGGCAGGTGCAATAGGTGATATAAAAAAATCTGTTAGGTTTAAAAATAGTGTTTTATTATTATTAATATAGTTTTCTTTCTAATCTTATTGCTATTATTATCATTATTATTATGTGTTTCTTGAAATGCGGATTTATGTACCTACAACATAATATATATTCCGAATTATCTTAGTGATTAATGCAAGATTTTTACAGCAGTTTACCAATTTACAATCTATTTTATGTTTTTAACACATTTTGGTGTGCTAGTTAATGCCAAACATAACTTAGAGTAAAAAATTGTGATTAGGTGCTAACGTAAATATTAGTTTATGTAATGTGCATGTAT
Source organism: Vesta saturnalis (assembly GCA_036346205.1). NCBI lineage: Eukaryota > Metazoa > Arthropoda > Insecta > Coleoptera > Lampyridae > Vesta > Vesta saturnalis. The sequence continues at coordinate 188,006 of JARFJB010000105.1, forward strand.
GGTGCAATGTCAGTTTGTGGCCCCACGTATAACGCAATAAACCAAAAGATTTGATTTAATACATGGACTATTACCGCTGTCGCTGTAAAGTACACATCGCTCTGCTAATTCTTGGGTCACGTGTGCTACTTGTGCAATTCGGGCTATGATAAACGTACCATCAGCATTTAAGTATTCTAATTTTTCGTGTAAACATCGCAAAAAGCAACTTAAATGTTCTTCTATCGGTAAACTATGTGTTGCTAACCATGTTTTCGCTAGTTGTGGATCAACTCCGGTTTTTTCTGCACAATAGTCCGCATATACTTCCGTTACATGCTTCCAGTAGGCTATAATACTCGGGACCGTCTAAATAAGTTAAGTTAGTTTATTTTAAAAATATAGTCAATTCGTACCTCTTCGGTTGTAACCGTACATACATATAAAATCAGCAAAAACACGTATTTCATTTTAAACGTACGTTGTCACCGCACTGTACCTTATGGATCGGTATAGAAAAACGAGAAATTAAATAAAGCTATATTAATGGTATGCGTGGGAAAATAACAGATCTAAACTAATTTGAAATTAAAGTGCCTAATTTGGTAATGTACATTTTTTGTTAATTTGAAAAAACGTGTATTCATAAAATATATACCACAAATTTCCACATTTTTTGAAGTTTTAATTACAATAATTGTAAGGTAACATGCTCCATAGCTTTGAATAGCAAGTGAAAACAGTGAACGTGGAGCAAGACTGTGACAAAATCGGTCGAATATGAGGTAATCATGAGAATACCAAAGCTTCAAAAAACGCGCTTGACTAGTGTAACCTCAAGAGACCAGGTCAAGCCAGATAATTGTCGACCTTAACGATTGTCTATAATTTCGGTGTTACAATGATCATATTGTACAGGGTGACCAAGTAAGAATGCGAGGTACTGTATCTGGGATTCTATCCATCGTAAAGGCTTGCGGAAAAAAAAGTTATTACTAAAACGGCCAATACAAGAACCAGGAAAATATTTTCAAGTTTCTGAAATGGCCGCTAGGGTGCGTAACTGCAATCTCGAATCTAAATAAGTGATGTTTCTGTGAATTCTGCTATATTAACCTAATAAAAAAATAACTGATCTATAAAGTCGAGGATAATCGGAACTTCTTTTGTTTGGCACTTTTTGACGTATGTTTAAAAATAAAGTGGTGGGGGGTATTCAAATGTTTCCTTAAATAACACCCTGTATCTTCGAAACGGCTAAGCCTATTTTAACAAACTTGGGCGCGTTGAAATGAGCTATACTTCGGCTACAGATGTTATATTTAAAGTTTTGTTAGTTTCACATGTCGTCGCTAGAGGGCTTCGTTCGACATTCCGACAGAAACGGTTAATTTTCGCAAAAAAATTAAATGCATTGGTATGACTTTTTTTCACGAGCAAGTAGCTAAATAATGCCTAAACAAGCTCGCGAAAACCGCATCTCTATATCTTGTTCCTAACCTAAAATATTGACCAAAGAAAGCTTTATACGAAAATCCCTTAAATTTTTATTTGTTTTTAAATATATTTTTCTGGAATTGTTTCTTTTATGTAAGTTGTGGCCTTAAAAAGGACCTATTTAAAGGAGGAAGGTTTTTAATGCCCCCGTAAATGCTAGAAATGCTGACCATAACGTTCTAGCATTGCTGAAGCCTCTCATGACTAGACAAAACTGCAGCTTCAATTTCGGCTCTCGTTATGTTAAGTATTTCGTTAGGAATCCGGTTTTTCATATCTTCTCTAATAGTAGGTTGACTCCGAAACACGATATCCTTTAAGCGCCCCTATAAATAAAAATCGAGGAAAGTTAAGTCTGGCGATCGCGGAGGCCATGGAAACAGACCTCTTTCAATCCACCGCTGTTGAAATACTGCATTAATATGCTCTCGCACATTGATAGCAAAATGTGCTGGGTGACCATCTAACTGCAAAAACAATTTTTGCCTTGTTTCCAGAGGCACATCTTCCAACAACAACGGTAATTGATTGGCCAAAAAGTCAAGCAATACATTGCCATTTAGGGTTGCTCGAAAAAATGTGCCCCAATAATTCTGCCTCCCAGTATTCCACACCATACATTTAAAGTCCAACGTCCTTGGCGCTGAAGTTCACGCAAGCAATGGGGATTTTCTGTAGACCAATAATGCATGTTGTGCAGATTGAGTCTCCGGTCACTACTGAAGGTGGCTTCATCGGTCCAAAGAATTTGAAATAAAAATTCTCTATTTTCGCGTATCATGCCTAACATCCAATGGTAGTAGTCTAACCTTCAATCACAATCTTCCTCTTTCAAGGCCTGATGCAAAACGACATGGTATGGGTGCATTCTTAAAGTAATTAAAAAAAGTTTAAACGAATACTTATATATTTTGATGGACATTAGAACTTATCTATGGTCCTTCAAAATATTTTGAACCGTTGTCCGTGATATTCCCAACTCAGTGGATAATTCTGTTGTGCTAACATGAGGATTTCCTTCAATATATCCCAGTACACGGTTAATATTTTCTTGCGTTCTTACAATTCTTTGCCGTTGAAACGTAGGCCGAAAATTACCATTGGCTGGTAAGCTCGCCACTAATCGGGGAAAAAACTCTTACATCGCAAGTGTGCCGATTTGGATATCGAACCGCGTAAACTCTTTTAGCTACTGCGGCATTCTGAAGACATTCCAAATGAACCGCAAGCATATCAACAGCTTCATTATTCGTAAAACGCATTTTGAAAGCACAAAAATTGCTCAAAGTAACGCGAAAGTATTGACAACTGTTCACAATTTGAGGATTATGTATGTTTTGTTTAGGTATATGTTTCCATAGCCTACTTCCATTAATTGTATTTTTCGTATATATCCATAGTGAATATGCATTTAAACAAACACAAAATAGGCCTTTCGTATAACTTTTAGCATTGCTTACTTGTCCGTAGTTATTGCATAAATGGTGATTTTGTTCTGGTGAATAAATTTACAAACATTTAAAATCGCAATTTCTAGGTAACCTATTCAGAGCCGAAATTGAAGCTGCAGTTTTGTTTACCCATAAGAGGCCTCAGCAATGCACAGAGTGATGGTCAGCATTTCGAGCATTTACGGGGGCATTAAAAACCTTCCTCCTTTAAATCGGTCTATTTTAGGGCCACAACTTACATAATAGAAACAATTCCAGAAAGATATAGTTAAAAAAATAAAAATCTAAGGTATTTTCGTATAAAGTCTTCTTTGGCCGATATTTTAGGTTAGGAACAAGATATCGAAATGCGGTTTTCGCCAGCTTGTTTAGGCATCATTCAGCTACTTGCTCATGAAAAGAAGTCATACCAATTCATTTAATTTTTTTGCGAAAATTAACCGTTTCTGCCGGAATGTCGAACAAAGCCCTCTAGGGACGACATGTGAAACTAACAAAACTTCAATTATTTTAATATTTGTAGCCCAAGAAAAGTCCTTTTCAACGCGCCCAAGCTTGTTAAAATCGGATTAGCCGTTTCGAAGATACATGGGGTTATTTAAGGAAACCTGTGAATACCCCCCACAACTTTATTTTTAGACATACGTCAGAAAGTGCCAAACAAAAAAGTTCAGATTATCCTCGACTTCAAAGGTCAGTTATTTTTTATTAGGTTAATATATTGTGAGAGTGAAAAAGGTTTAATATCATAGCGAAAATGTAAATCATTGCAATAAAAGTCTAACTGATGCTTGTATTTACTGGAATTGCAGTTACACGTGTTTATTAAAAAAAATACACGGATATTTTACTAATTTTAAAAAATGTTGGTTAATAATAGGAATTGGATTACCAGCTATTTACTGCGGTTTCTACCAGTTAATGGATCGATACAATATCCATGAAACATGCTGATGCAATTTGTTTGGAATTCACGTAGTATTGTTTTGTCTAACTATAAATAATCAAGGAATAATGAAATTGCAGACCGCAAAACAAGTTTGTCGTCAAAAACAAAATTAAAAACATTGAAATCAGTTCCCGACCTTTTTATTATTCTTGTTGCAGTTAAACAAGTAAATTATAGAAGTTCCACTTAAACATTAAGTATCATAATCACTTTTAAATTAGAGATAAAGAATAATAATAATTCTTGTACGTATTGGTAACTAATTGCAGCAACTTCAACAACCAAGCTTTCAGTTAAATATTAATTATTATTTGTTCTGTAGCTGATGCTATTTCATTATTGCTTGTTTAATAAACGTCAACTTTCTTTTTCAATTTCATGTATCTACTCGTTAGAATTTGATTAACAACAAGGAAATCCCTCCGTGTCTCTATACTTTTGGTGCGGCAATTGGCATACAGACGTCATCGTCGGCTATATTCCCGCCTGGTATAGAGTACACGGTGGCTAAAAGTATATTATTATGCGTTACCGCGCCTGTACCTCAAAACTCAAAAACCAAGGGTGAGCATAAGATCCTAAGTGGTGTTTTACTCTAATCAATAAACAAGAACATATATTGTCCTGTACTATATATATATATATATATATATATATATATATATATATATATATATATATATATATATACCTATACTGTGATGGTAATACCAAACCAAAACCCTAAACAAAACAAAAACAATTTTCTTTTACCCGGCTTCGAAACTTAACTAAGATGTAGGGACGCTTGTCGGTTGGAGCTCTCCTTATGGTGGCTGCGAAGATATTATTAACGATACAGGTAAAACAATGAATTTAAATAAGGATAAACTAGCTCAAAGTATTAGTTGTGTTAATCGGCCTATTTCCACAGTTTTTCCTTTTGTAGCGCAAGGTTTCGGGAGCGAACTCTGCTTCCGTCATCAGGCTTAGCCCTGAGGACTGTGTTATGCTTTATCCCAAGAATTTGACTACTCCCAGATTCGAATATTGATATATATATATATATATATATATATATATATATATATATATATATATATATATATGTATATATACAGGTATGGAAAAACATTATTCGGGTCTAACCTATAAAAGCTGGAAAGAAATCCAATAAGCATTATATGAGTGCGAGAGAGACATAACCTTACCGATGTTGCCACTTGTATATACTTGCATGCAGGTACAAAATATGAACTACTGAAGTCTCCTTCAATCTAGCTTCAACATTTCTAACGACACCAAAGCAATTAAGATGATGTCGCGTGTTCTTTGAAACCATTAAGTAAATATTTACTTTACACTTAAACATTACATGATAATACCTCAAACATCGAAGTTTACTGTAAATGCGAATTTATGACATGTTTCGATTACTACTCGTAAGAAGAACAAAGAAGAAACTTACGAGAGCTAGAAACAAGAACATTAACATTGATAGTAGAAGTTAAGTTTAAGCTTTAACTTTAGCATTACAATTCTTATTGAAAACCAACTATTTTTGAAAATTGAACAGAATGCACTTTTTTCACAACTCTACTTTATAAACTTTTCGGAAAGACCTTCACCTTGCGCTAGGCAATAACACAATCTGTGATAAAATTCGGTTCGAGTGTTTTCTAACATTTCTTGGGTGATGCCGTTTAAAGTATGTAAATTGGGCACCACCATTACCTTCAATGCTACTGCATTTTCTACAATTATTTAAACATCCACATCTTTGAAATTTACAAACAGTACGCATAATCATAGTTTTTGATGGAATTGGCCTGTATTCAAAGGAAAAAGTAAACCTGCATATTATTTCTTGTGCAGTGCTTCCTGAATAATACCACGTAATAATCTATATTTTTTTTCAGTGGAATACGTGAGTATTGTGTCGTACTTGCAAAAACACTGATTCTTCCATACCTATATATATATATATATATATATATATATATATATATATATATATATATATATATATATATATATATATATTTTAGTAGTCTGCTGCTTTCTCCTTTCTGTACGCTGCCGCTTTCGCATTGTAAGTTGTATACACAGTTCGTGGAATTCTGATCATCATTGTGTGGTTTGGAATTAGTTAGTGTTCCTCTCAGCGTTCTGGTCGATTTTAAGGCAGTGTGTATCTTGTATTTGCTGCCTATCTTTCGTGTTTTGTCTGAGTTACCTTGTAATACGGTATTATCGCTGTGTATTTAGATTCTACTTTTTCGGATACCCTTTCCCTTTGTAGGTTAGGTGTCAGATCGGAATAGCCATTTTTTAAGTGATTTAGCGAAATCTCTTTTTTCCTTTTTAGGTCCTCTTGTTTTGAGCAAATTCTTTTCGCTCTATCTTACAAGCATATTTCCACACCTAACTTCACTCTTTTGTGGTGATTGGAGTTGTAGTGTAGGTACCTACCCGCGTGGGTACGTTTTCTGTACACACTTGTCGTGCAAGTGTTGTCATTTCTGTGCACAAGTGTAAAGAGTATTGTACGTCAGAGCCCCTCCAGTCTATCCACCAATCCCGGAATTAGAATCACTACCAGAAGACGTGTCTCCCCCTCCGAATATTCTAAATAAAATGCGAGCACTGCGACCTGATCATTATGTTTCTTTCTGTTCCGTTCATCCGCATTCTCTGTTGAGGCAACGCGACTCAACCAGCTTGAACTTATTTCAGTACACCAGGGTTTACTGCTGTTTAACTCTGTAGTCACTTGCACATAAGTTAATAACACAATATTACACTTACGCCAGTAGACGATGTCACGTCAGGGAATATTCCCGAAGTCTTTTACTTACTCCATTGGATAGAAATGTATTCGCCTACATTCTGTAACATGTTAATGTTTGTAACAGGCTAAATCCTAAAAGTAAATTTACATAATTTAATTATAAAAAGCACACATGTACGCCCTCTATGCTCCAATGGCATAATGTAACTTTGGTAGTTACTTATTTAATAGCACATAATTGTTAACGTATGAAATTCTCGACAGATGACGACATGAAAGATACAATAATTTGGAACTTTCTTTATTGAAATTTTATCCATACAAAAGCGATCTATATAACAATTTTTGGTTGAAAAATAATTGATAACGCGTTCCTCTTACTTATGCCGGTCGCCATCTTAGCAACGCTACAAAATTTCAACGTTTCTCCTGGCAAACTTCTAATAACGATTATTCGGGTATAATCTAGGATAAATGTTGCTCGCATTTAATTGCGGTTTTTAAGAAATATTTTTATCTTGGGTAAGGTGACAGACTTTTCTTTTTATTGGTAAAACGTAACTTTCTTTGTTAGCGTTTTAAGGCGTAGCACCTCTAAACAAACTACTGATCCTTTCGATCGACTACGAAAAACAGTCCATACCATTGTAATGTGCTCGTTTACAAGAAAAGTGGTAATTAATGTAACCTTCGTTTTATGTAATACTTACCCACCTCATCCTTTTAGCACGTAATGGTTACCACGCAATGGTTATCACGTAATGGTTATCATTTAATGGCTTAGTAATTACTAGCTATTTCTAAATATCTGGAAGTTAACGAGTAGGTATGGGGGCACTTGGGCCAGACAGTTGCGTGCGCAACTGTCTGAACCCAAATCCCCCCATGTGGGGGTTACATTATAGCAAGGGAAATGTATAGTGAGAAACTTATGTTATAAAAAAGTAAGTAAGTCTGTGAGATCCGAACCGTAGACCTCTGAACAACAAACGGGGACCTTAACCGCTACGCCGTCGGACCGGTTACAGTATAAACCTATTGATCGTATAAAACAGTATATCTATATATAGCTTACACCCGCACCCTCAGATCACTCCTACAAACACAGACATATGGTGGGCTCTTTATGGACAGTTTTATACAATATACAAATCTGCATTCTATAGTGTGTGTGAGAGAGCGAGAAAAGCAGTAGTGAGAAAGAAACACATGTTGAGGGGGTCTATGTGGAGAGTTACTATAAAATATATATACGTCTGCACTCTGTAGTGTGTGTGTGCAGAGATGAGAAAGAAAAGATAGGTGTTGAGGTTCTATATGGTCAGTTATTATAAAATATATGTCTGCACTCTGTAGTACATGTGTGAGAGAGATAGAGACAGAGAGAGAGAGAGAGAGAGCGAACGAGAAAAGCAGAGGTGAGAAAGGAAGACAGGGTGGGTAGACCTCTGAAGTAACTAACGAGGATCTAAACCATGCGCCATAAGACCGTTTACGGTGTAAACGTAGAGATCGTATAATCAGTATATCTATAGCTTAGCGTAGGCATACACCCTCAGATGAATGTTTCCACTAATCACATTTAACCAGACCAATTAGCTGTCAATCAGATGAATAGTTATGAGAATACTATCGGGGAAGGGGGTGACCAATGTATAAATACGCTCATCAGGTACTAAATGACTTAGTTTACTTTTATTGCTGCTACCGTACACATCGGTCTCAACGCGAGTGCACATGGCTAATTTTGAAATTGTCAGTGAGCGTTATATGAACATAAAGAAGTTTCGCTCAACCAAGCGAAAAATTTTGTTTAAACTAAAGAACAGTGCTGGAAAGCTAAATGTGTTAGATTGGGTAAGAACAGGAATTAATCAAGTTATTACATACATTATGTCATCGGTTAACCCCGACGATAAAGTGGGGATAACCGTTCACGCAGAAAATTTCAAATTTAAACTACCGGGGTGGTTGAGTTTTCGTAAAGCATCCGAAGTGACATTTGGCTCTGTGTGGGGTATTTTGGAATCACTACTGCAGAGTAATACTGAGCACACGAGCACGGACACATTCCATATGGAGGTAACGTGTGTATCACCACCAACAGGGAACGGAAGACAGCGAGTGTATAACAATTACAATGAAGAATCAACCATGCGACGTGGAATAATTACTATACGCAATGAAGATAACTTATGTTTACCGCGAGCATTAGTAGTGGGTAGAGCCCTTGCAGATAAAGACCCGAGATATAATGACATTAGAAAAAAGGATGCGCAACAAAAACTATTTGCGCTAAACTTAATAGAAGTCGCTAAGGTTACAATTCCGAGTAAGGGGTGTAGTATCAACGAACTTAGACAGTTTCAACAATACCTTACCGGGTACAACATTACAGTATACCAACACGGCACTAAGGGACGAGAAATGTTATTCGAAGGTGTCGACCCCGGGGAAAAGAAAATAAGATTACTGTACAACCAAGGACATTTTAACGTTATAAAGTCTTTAACATCAGCATTTTGCTGCAGCTATTATTGTGAAAAGTGTCATATCCCGTACAATACTTTAAATAGGCATAGGTGTGGAGCTACATGCCCCTGCTGTAGAAGAGCTCCAGTTTGTGAAAAATTAAGTGAAGAAGTTTATTGCCACGACTGCGGTAGAAGCTTTCGTTCGTCCATATGTCTTTTGAACCATAAAGAAGAAAAACGGGGTGTGTCTATATGTTCAACAGTACACAAATGCAGCGTTTGTTTAAAAACATTTAATATTAACAACCGAAAAACACCTCATTTTTGTGGAGAGGTGTTTTGTAAACAATGCAACGATCATAAACCGGAAAACCATTTTTGTTTTATTAGACAAGCAACCCCGTATAAAGAGAATGACGACGTTTTATTTTTGTTTTATGATTTAGAAACTCGCCAAGAAAAATCTCACCCGAAAAACCGGCAGTAAAACTTCACGAGGCGAATTTTGTGTATTTCAGCAAGTGTGCCCTACGTGCTACACACTACCATCTTCTTAGTTATATGCCCCGATGTGGTGTTAGAGAACAAATATTACAAGGTGAATACTGTATCAACAAAATCTTTAGTTACTTGCTGGAAGTAAGAAAATTGTTCAAAAGGTTGTTGTAATAGCCCACAATGGCCAGGGGTTTGATCACCAGTTTATCTTAAACCACACACTAACAAACACACATCTTAAACCGGAGATTATAATGAGAGGGTCTAAAATTCTAATGATGAAATTTGATAACCTAAAATTTATTGATAGTCTTAACTACTTCCCTATGCCGCTCTCAGCTCTACCAAAGGCGTTTGGATTAGCGACGGGTATAAGAAAAGGTTATTTCCCCCATCTATTTAACATTAAAGCAAACTCCGAGTATGTAGGGTCGCTACCTCATATTGATTACTACTCCCCCAACTCCATGAAACCCGAAGAAAGAGTTGAATTTTTAAAATGGTATGAAGAAACGCAATCACAGGGTTATATATTTAAAATGTCGGAAGAGTTAATAGAATATTGCCGGTCCGACGTAGACATCTTAAAACATGCTTGCATGTACTTTAGAAGATTGTTTTTGAAGGAGTGTTTGGTTGATCCGTTTGTCGAAGCCATTACGATAGCTTCAGCTTGCAATCTGGTGTACCGAAGACGATTTTTACAACCCGATACAATAGAAATTATCCCCAAAGCTGGTTATCGGAGAGTTGACAAGCAATCTATAAGTGCTATACAATGGTTGGTCTGTGAAGAGGACCGTAGAGGTATTTTTATTCAACACGCGGGTAAACAGAGAGAGTATGTGACGTATGGTTTGAGAGTAGACGGTTATTGCGAATCATCAAACGAAGTTTTTGAGTTTTACGGGTGCTACTATCACGGTTGTCCTATATGCTTTACAACACAGCGCGATGCACAGCTGTTTGACAATCCACACGATACCATGGAGCAGAGATATGAAAATACTAAATCAAAAGTATCCCGTCATAAAAACTTAGGATATTACGTCACTGAAATGTGGGGATGTAAATTTTCGCTAGAATTAAAAACAAACCCAAAAATGTTATACTTAAAACATCACCCCCTGATAAGATACGTCCCTCTTAACCCACGCGATGCATTTTATGGTGGTAGAACGGGGTGTACAAAACTAAAATATGTAGCAAAACCCGGCGAAAGAATTAAATACGTCGACGTGTGCTCGTTGTACCCTTGGGTTTGTAAATATGGGAAGTTTCCAACTGGTCACCCACGGGTATGCGTTGGGAGGGAGTGTGACGAGTTTACTACTAGGCGTGCCTTCCCCAGCGGTATAATTAAGTGTTCAATTCTGCCACCTCAAGATCTTTACCATCCTGTGCTCCCTATGAAGATACATCAAAAACTTGTTTCCGCTTTGTCGCACATGTGTAGAAGAACTAAGTACCGAGGAATGCTTGCATGATATTCAGGAACGAACACTTCACGGTACATGGTGTACAGACGAGATCGTAGAAGCCGTCAAAAGAGGGTACAATATAGTACAGATACAAGAAATCTGGTCATATGACACAACACAGTATGATAAAACAGATAGATCAGGCGGTCTATTTTCCGGTTTCATAAATATGTTCTTAAAGATGAAGCAAGAGGCCTCAGGGTGGCCATCTAACTGTACAAATCAAGAAGACCAGACCCTTTACATTGCAGAGTTCCTTAACAACGAGGGTGTACAGCTCGAACCCGGTTCTATTGAGAAAAATCCAGCTCTTAGATCTCTAGCAAAGCTTATGTTAAATAGTTTCTGGGGTAAATTTGGTCAACGCGAAAATCAAAGCAAAACTTCAATTATTAATACTCTAAAAGAGTTCTACGATTTAATGTTTTCTCCATCAGTTGAAGTTAATCATATACAGGAAATTAACGAGGACACCCTAAATGTAAACTGGATATACGCGGAAGAGGCTGCTGAGCCCTTGTTTAATGTAAACTGCGTAATAGCAGCCTACGTAACCACACAAGCACGATTAAAATTATACTCGTATCTCGAAGCGATGGGAGAGAGGGTGCTATATTACGATACTGATTCTGTTATTTACATTTCAAAAGAAGGGTACCCGGATCTACCGCTAGGAAATATGTTAGGAGATCTTACCGATGAAATTGAACCTCAATACGGTTGTGGGTCTTATATCACCGAGTTTGCGTCAGGAGGACCGAAAACATACGGCTACAAAGTTTATTTACCAGATGGGGCGATAAAGCAAACGATTAAAGTAAAAGGAATTACCCTTAACTATGAAAATTTAGGAAAAGTTAACTTAGAATCCTTAATTGACTTAGTGGATGACACAGAACATGAAATTTTAACTTCTACTAACGTCATTAGGCGTACACAGGACCACGAACTCGTGACAAAACCTGAAATTAAAAGACCTGATTAAACATCAACAAACGTCGCAGGATAGAAAACTACGACACGATACCATACGGATATAAGAAAACGAAAATGATTTAGTGTGAAACAATAGTGTTATTGTACCAGTTAGTGTAAATACAATCGGATTTTAGGATATATTACAGGTGTATTATATTGTTGGAATGCTTAACCAATAAATAGAATAGATATTAAGATCAAAACATTGTTCAAAACGAGAATAAACCATGAATGTTTATATGTTTTCACTACATATTAGAATTGGAATGTTGCAATAGTACGTTATAGACTTAAATAAATCGAAAGACTATATTAAAATAACTTATAGATCTTTGATGTATGTAAAACTACGTGTATATGTATTCAATGTAATCTTAAATAAAGAAAAGAAAAAAAAGCATACTCGTTTCTCACTTATTTCACTCGCACATATTTACTTAAGGAATTACTCTAATCGAACCGTAGACCTCTGAAATAACAAACCAGGACCTCAACAGCTGCGCCACCAATCCGCTTACATTATAAACCTATAGATCTCATATAAACAGTATATCTATAGCTTAGCGTAGATACACACCTCAGATCACCGTAAAATAGTTATCCTACAAGCACAGTTCCAAATACGAGCTTAGAGATGTTACGTAACTGATGTATGCGTGTGTGTCTGTGCGAGAGAGCGAGAAAGAGAAAACAGTGGTGAGACAGAAAGACACGCATTGGGGGTCTTTTGTGGGCAGTTATTATAAAATATACAAGTCTGCACTCTGTAGTGTGTCTGCGTGAGAGAGAGAGAGAGAGAGAGAGAGAGAGAGAGAGAGAGAGAGAGAGAGAGAGAAACCAGAGATGAGAAAGAAAGATAGGTGTTGAGGGTCTATATGCTCAGTTATTATAAAATATATACGTCTGCACTCTGTAGTACATGTGTGAGAGAGACAGAGACAGATAGAGAGAGAGAGCGAGAAAGAGAAAACAGTGGTGAGAAAGAAAGACATGCGCTGGGAACCTTTGTGGTCAGTTATTATAAAATATACCCGTCTGCTCTCTGTAGTGGTCTGTCTCTGATTGGTCTGTCTGGTCTGGCTGGTCTGTCTGATCTGGCTGGTCTGTCTGGTCTATCTGGTCTGTCTATCTATTTGTGAATATCGGCAGTAAAACGTTCAAGCCCAATCATCTACACATCACACGATAGTCGGTATGAAGAGATTCAAGGTCGGATCTATGAGTTGGAACTTCAAAGTGTTAAACATCCTGACATTCACCTAGTTGAACGTGTAATCCGACGTTTAACCCCGGCGATAAAGGTAGAATAACCTTTCACGCAGAGAATTTCAAAATTTAAACTACGGGTTGCCTTAATTCACACCACGACCTATAATACACTTAGGTATGTATTTTTGCGGTATACGGTAATGACGCATGACGGTAATTAAACGGGTATGTGAACACGGCTTATATTGTATATACGAATAATACCCAACTCTCGACTGAATCAACTGACAAGGCATTTGACAAGCACTCAACATTTTCAAAAAGTTTGACGTTAAAATCCACACACCTCTACCCTGCTTAATGTACGGTCCATATTAAATTTCGATGTTCGTACCACAGAAACCACTATTACTGCTAAATAACCTATTCAAATAGATACGTAGGAACATTTTGGTTAAAGTCCTAAACCTTATATCAGCTGTAATATTACAAGTGAGAGAAGTACATCTTTATACGCGAGTGAGAAGTTTAAAGAATCCAGATATTCCTGAGCTGAAACTCATAAGAATAACGAATTTTACCAACGAAAAGTGATCCCTCATAATCCAAGGGCGCTACACAGAGGTGTGGTGTAGACAGATTTCTGTAAAGAGGAAAGCCCATAAGAGTAGGAGTGTTAAAGTGGGAGGATTTAACACCACAATTTATCAAAATTGATGAAATGGAGAAGGAAAAATAGTTGAAGGATAGGTCTACTGTCAAATGACAGCTTTCCATAATGAGGAAATTCCCTGGGCTATGATATTAAAGCTAAGCTCCCAGTGCAGATATGTTCCTTCTGGAACATTTGGGCGTCGAATGTAGCTGTGTACCGAGCGCCAACAGCCGAAACGGCTGCTTGCACATTTGGGTAAGCCCTAGGAATGACCCGTCTCTTCAACCGAGGATAAGATAGGGATAGGTTGGTGTTTAACCCTTATTAATAAAAATCAACATAAACTGTATGTAAAGCACCTCATAATTGTAATATCAGAATTACCAGTCTGTATACCCGATTGATAGTACCTACCTGTATTATAGTCCAACTCAAATGAACTCAATACCGACCTTATTAATAGACGTATAGCTAGGAATCAGAATCGTCGATCTGTATCTGAAACAATAAACATGTTTGTGAACAGATGCTTTGTCAACCAGAATAATGAATATGTTTATACGCGAAGGTACCTCTAACTAACCTTTTTTAAAATAGGTATTCACTTTGAATGACAAAAACACGTATTAGTGTGCGTTGGCGATGTTAGTAGAGCGATTTTTTTTTCAAAATAAATGAATTTATAGCTGCTAAAATGTTTAGTATTTAAACAAAATGTTCCGTACCTATTTTAAAAAAGGTTAGTTAGAGGTACTGTTAAAAAATAGAATAATATATTTTAAAATAGAAATAAGGCTGTAGAAAAAAATGAATGTTGTTGCCAATAGAGAAGTTGTTGCTAATAAATAAAGTTAAGTTGAATAAAAAAAATATATGAAAAAGACATAAAAAGATTCTTTTTTGTGTAATAATTAATTAAACCAATATTAATCAACTAATGAAAGACAATTTAACTGGCGACCTATACTATCGAAGGAAGAGTCTCTGTCTGTAACCTGGTCCTTCAACAAAAATAAAATTGGTGAAGACAGATTTTTTAATTAATACCAACAAGTCTTTCTTAACATAAAATTTGGTACGTTCGAACCGGATCAAAGAAAAATAGAATATTTAATTTTTCAGAATCAAAATAAGTGTAACTGACATTTGTCAAATAATACACGTTAAGTCAAATTCTGAAAATACGAAGGTTCTAATTATTTGCTCCCAGATTACTTACAAAGTATAATTTAAAATAAGTTAAATCTGAAGCAATAAAACAAGAAAATAAATTGAAGAGGATGGTTTTGGAATTTTTTAAAGCCAAATAAATTCTAACAAGAAGCAATCTAAAATCATTCCACTAAATTAAAACAAGAAAAAATTGGATCAAGAGGAAATCCAAAGGACATTATTCCATTAAACTAAGAATACGAAGGTACAAAAGAATAAACGGAACGAAGTGGTAATTTTTTCATATAAGTACCTAGCAGTAACCTTGTAAATTTGTTTTGAGTTTCTGTATTGCTAATCAATTTAAAATGAAAGATTTAAAGAAACTCAAAGCATCTAGAAAAATAATTAGAAATAATATTTTAAGCTTTGAACAATTTGTAAACAATTTTATTTCTTCAGATGAAGAAATCAGTAGTATAGAACCATTAATTGTTCGAAAAGAATTACTAATTTCTGAATTTAAGAGTTATCAAGATGTCAATTATGACATTTGTGCACGTAATGAAACTGATGAAGATAATTACAATGAAATTTTAAATATTTATTGTGACACTCTTGTAAAAATTAATGAGTTTGTAAATAGGTTTAACAAAAAGCAAGTCAATTCCTCCTTAGGTGATATGTCAAATGAAGGAGCAAATAGTTCTAACGTAAATATTTGTGATTTAAATCCTTCAGTTAAACTTCCTAATTTAGAAATACCTACTTTTTCGGGGAATAACATAACAGAATTTAAAGCGTTTATATCCATATTTACGGCAATCATTGATAAAATGTCAAGTTATCAAAGGTGCAAAATTATTTTATTTATTAAAATATCTCAAAGGAGATGCAAGAACATTAATAGATAAACTTCCTTAATTGATGATAGCTATGATAAAGCTTTAAGAATGTTAAATGAACGTTTTGATGACGATTCAATTCTTACTGCTCAATACATTTATTCCTTAATTGATTTGCCTGCAGTTACAAAAGGTAGTTCACAACAATTAAGAGATTTTATTAAACAGGCTAAACAATTAATCGGTGCACTTGAAAATTTAAACCAACCTGTTTCGGAGTGGAGTGTCATATTAGCTCACATATTTTTAAGGAAATTGGATAATAATACAAGGCAAGCATTTCAATTGGAGAAATGTTCTAAAGAAATACCTTCAATGGATAAGGTTTTAAAATTCATCGAGGACAGAGCTGTAGCTTTTGAAGCGTCAAATATTTTAAATTCAATTGACAGCAGCTTTAATGAAAACAAAAGAAAATTCGTGACAAATATTACTACTAATAATAATAATAACTGTAGTTTTTGTTCTAAAGGTGGTCATCAAATTTTTCAATGTAGAAGATTCCCATTATTAAAAGTAAAAGAGAGAATTAACTTTGTTAAAAATAATGCACTATGTACATTATGTGTAAAAACTCATGGCATACATGAATGCAAATTTACTAATAATTATAAATGTAAGCACTGTTCTGAAGCACATAACAATTTACTACATGATAATGACCCAAGTACACCATTCACTACACATGAAGAATCTTCCAATGAACAAACAACTCTTCACACAACGAATACAACAAAAAACGTATTATTACCAGTAGTTAAAATTAAAATTTATGATTCTAAAGGTATGCCTTTTATAGTAAATGCTTTACTAGACTCAGCGTCACAAACATCGTTTATCACTAAAGAATTGTATGAAAGGTTACATATTGATGCTTTCAAAAATGATGTAAATATTGTTGGAATTGGTAAAATTAAAACTACATTCAATTCGTCTGTTAAAGTGAAATTGTTTTCTTGTGTTATGAATTTTAGCATTAATGTTACTTGTGTAATTATTCCTACAATTACTAATAAGTTACCGACATTTTATTTTAACAAGCAAGATATAAAATTGCCTGACAAGTTACCATTAGGCGATCCAAATTTTAACATACCTGATAAAATTTCAATACTGTTGGGTGCTGAAATTTTTGCATCTGTAATGCAAACAGGTTTTCTACAAATACCAAATAGTGAAGGTAAATTAATAAACACTAAGTTTGGTTATGTAGTAATAGGTAATATACAGGATTTGAATAGCAATAAAGAAACTTCATCAATTCTTTCATTTTCTTCAATGGTTTCTTCCTGTAACAGTACCTATAAATTAGAAAACTAATGAGTAATTTTGGCAAACTGAAAAGGTTCCAGAATTATTTTATGAGCGAACATCAGAAAATGATTATTGTGAAGAAGTATTTAATAAATCTTTAATTCTTGTAAATAATCGTTTTCAAGTAGATCTTCCGCTAAAACAAGACATTATTAAAATTCACCTTGGTAATTCATATTTGAAGGCGTCCAATAGATTTTTTTATTGGAAAACGGTTGCATCAAGATGAATTACTTTTTTAGAATACAAAAATTTATAAATGACTACTTAGAATCAGGTGATGCAAAATTGTTGATTTCAATATATATAAACACAGATTGGATTCTAGTGCTTATTTTTAGCTCATCATCCAGTTATCAAAAATGATAAAAGGACAACAAAAATACGAGTAGTTTTGATGGTGGGTTAAAACAGATCTTAAGCGATCTTTAAATGATGTATTACTAAACGGTCCAGTTATCCAAAAAGACCTTTTTGACATTTTAATATCGTTCAGAATGTACAAGTACGTAATGATAACTGACATTAAACAAATGTATAGAAAAATCCTTATTAATGATAAACAAAAATGTTTACAGAATATCCTTTGGAGAGAGGACAAGGATAGTGAATTGCAATGTTTACAACTTCAAACAGTTACTTGGGGTTTAAAATCATCAGCTTATATAGCAGTGAGATGTTTAATTGAGTTAGCTAAAATATATGAAAGCCAATATCCATTAGCCTCAAATGCTACAATAAATAATTCTTATGTCGATGACATTCTTTGTGGTTCTAATAATTTAGATGAAGCCAAACTGCTTCAGTCACAACTAAAAGAATTGCTCAGAATAGGTAATTTTCAATTGCACAAATGGATTTCAAACCATGATTCACTTTTAGTAAACATTCCCAACGAAAGCAGATACTTTGAGGAAATTAATTTACAACGTGAAAATGAAAATTACATAAAAACCTTGGGATTAACTTACGATGTCTTGAAGGATTCTTACATAATAAAGTGCCATACAAATGTTAATATGAACGATTTTTTTACAAAACGCAAGGTTCTTAGTTTTATTGCAAAAATCTTTGATCCCATGGGGTTTTTGGGTCCTGTTATAACTAGAGCAAAGGTAATTGTGCAGAAAATTTGGATAGCTAAAATTTCGTGGGACGAAAAATTGCCATCTGAGCTAAATGAAATGTGGGTAGAATTTGTTAAAAGTCTAAATAAAATGCCACCTATTGAGATTAAGCGTGATTTTAATTTTAGCGTTACAAAATCCATAGAATTGTTAGGGTTTTGTGATGCCTCTAACATTGCGTATGGTTGCTCCATTTATTCTAAGGTAACTACTTATGATGGTAAAGTTTCAACTAAGCTAATTTGCTCAAAATCCAGAATTTCCCCTTTGAATGAAAAACTTACAATTCCAAGAGCTGAACTAAACAGTGCTTTGCTCCTATCAAAGCTAATGAAAAAAATTGTTTCATTATTCTCAACATATACTTTAAATATTTTCTTATTTACAGATTCAAAAGTAGTTTTATGTTGGCTTAAATCGTCTATATTTAAGTTGAACACTTATGTAGCTAATAGGGTTTCAAAAATTCTTGAGTTAAGTAGACCATTTAAATGGAATTATATTGAAACTCATTTAAACCCAAGTGATTTGATTTCACGAGGAATAAAACCTTACTTAATCATTACAAATGATTTGTTGTGGAACGGTCCAAAATTTTTATTGAACGAAAATATTGAATCACATTCTAGTGAAGAAATCGATTTAGTCAGAATTGTTAAAGTATGTCCAGGAAAAGACGACAAGGTTAGAGTTGTAGAAGTAAAGACTGCTTTTGGTAATTTTTTACGCAGTGTCACAAAAATTGCTGTATTGCCATTTAATGATGAAAATACAGATTAGTTTGATTACGTTCGAAATTACTATTGTTTAATTATTTGTTTTTAAGTTTCATTTTGTTAATCGGCTGTTCAAAAAAGGTATACTTAGTAATAACAAATGTAAAATTAGTTTAATATAACATCATGTGATTTTAACACACTTCTGAAATAAATGTTAAATTACTAAAGATTTTCTTGTTTGCCCTCAGGAGTATGTTAAAAAATAGAATAATATATTTTAAAATAGAAATAAGGCTGTAGAAAAAAATGAATGTTGTTGCCAATAGAGAAGTTGTTGCTAATAAATAAAGTTAAGTTGAATAAAAAAAATATATGAAAAAGACATAAAAAGATTCTTTTTTGTGTAATAATTAATTAAACCAATATTAATCAACTAATGAAAGACAATTTAACTGGCGACCTATACTATCGAAGGAAGAGTCTCTGTCTGTAACCTGGTCCTTCAACAAAAATAAAATTGGTGAAGACAGATTTTTTAATTAATACCAACAAGTCTTTCTTAACAGGTACCTTCGCGTATAAACATATTCATTATTCTGGTTGACAAAGCATCTGTTCACAAACATGTTTATTGTTTCAGATACAGATCGACGATTCTGATTCCTAGCTATACGTCTATTAATAAGGTCGGTATTGAGTTCATTTGAGTTGGACTATAATACAGGTAGGTACTATCAATCGGGTATACAGACTGGTAATTCTGATATTACAATTATGAGGTGCTTTACATACAGTTTATGTTGATTTTTATTAATAAGGGTTTAACACCAACCTATCCCTATCTTATCCTCGATTGAAGAGACGGGTCATTCCTAGGACTTACCCAAATGTGCAAGCAGCCGTTTCGGCTGTTGGCGCTCGGTACACAGCTACATTCGACGCCCAAATGTTCCAGAAGGAACCTATCTGCACTGGGAGCTTAGCTTTAATATCATAGCCCAGGGAATTTCCTCATTATGGAAAGCTGTGATTTGACAGTAGACCTGTTCTTCAACTATTTTTCCTTCTCCATTTCATCAATTTTGACAAATTGTGGTGTTAAATCCTTCCACTTTAATACTCCTACTCTTATGTGCTTTCCTCTTTACAGAAATCTGTCTACACCACACCTCTGTGTAGCACCCTTGGATTATGAGGGATCACTTTTCGTTGGTAAAATTCGTTATTCTTATGAGTTTCAGCTCAGGAATATCTGGATTCTTTAAACTTCTCACTCGCGTATAAAGATGTACTTCTCTCACTTGTAATATTACAGCTGATATAAGGTTTAGGACTTTAACCAACATGTTCCTACGTATCTATTTGAATAGGTTATTTAGCAGTAATAGTGGTTTCTGTGGTACGAACATCGAAATTTAATATGGACCGTACATTAAGCAGGGTAGAGGTGTGTGGATTTTAACGTCAAACTTTTTGAAAATATTGAGTGCTTGTCAAATGCCTTGTCAGTTGATTCAGTCGAGAATTGGGTATTATTCGTATATACAATATAAGCCGTGTTCACATACCCGTTTAATTACCGTCATGCGTCATTACCGTATACCGCAAAAATACATACCTAAGTGTATTATAGGTCGTCGTGTGAATTAAGGCAACCCGTAGTTTAAATTTTGAAATTCTCTGCGTGAAAGGTTATTCTACCTTTATCGTCGGGGTTAAACATCGGATTACACGTTCAACTAGGTGAATGTCAGGATGTTTAACACTTTGAAGTTCCAACTCATACATCCGACCTTGAATCTCTTCATACCGACTATCGTGTGATGTGTAGATGATTGGGCTTGAGCGTTTTACTGCCGATATTCACAAATAGATAGACAGACCAGATAGACCAGACAGACCAGCCAGATCAGACAGACCAGCCAGACCAGACAGACCAATCAGAGACAGACCACTACAGAGTGCAGACGGGTATATTTTATAATAACTGACCACAAAGGTTCCCAGCGCATGTCTTTCTTTCTCACCACTGTTTTCTCTTTCTCGCTCTCTCTCTCTCTCTCTATCTGTCTCTGTCTCTCTCACACATGTACTACAGAGTGCAGACGTATATATTTTATAATAACTGAGCATATAGACCCTCAACACCTATCTTTCTTTCATCTCTGGTTTCTCTCTCTCTCTCTCTCTCTCTCTCTCTCCTCTCACGCAGACACACTACAGAGTGCAGACTTGTATATTTTATAATAACTGCCCACAAAAGACCCCCAATGCGTGTCTTTCTGTCTCACCACTGTTTTCTCTTTCTCGCTCTCTCTCGCACAGACACACACGCATACATCAGTTACGTAACATCTCTAAGCTCGTATTTGGAACTGTGCTTGTAGGATAACTATTTTACGGTGATCTGAGGTGTGTATCTACGCTAAGCTATAGATATACTGTTTATATGAGATCTATAGGTTTATAATGTAAGCGGATTGGTGGCGCAGCTGTTGAGGTCCTGGTTTGTTATTTCAGAGGTCTACGGTTCGATTAGAGTAATTCCTTAAGTAAATATGTGCGAGTGAAATAAGTGAGAAACGAGTATGCTTTTTTTTTTTCTTTTCTTTATTTAAGATTACATTGAATACATATACACGTAGTTTTACATACATCAAAGATCTATAAGTTATTTTAATATAGTCTTTCGATTTATTTAAGTCTATAACGTACTATTGCAACATTCCAATTCTAATATGTAGTGAAAACATATAAACATTCATGGTTTATTCTCGTTTTGAACAATGTTTTGATCTTAATATCTATTCTATTTATTGGTTAAACATTCCAACAATATAATACACCTGTAATATATCCTAAAATCCGATTGTATTTACACTAACTGGTACAATAACACTATTGTTTCACACTAAATCATTTTCGTTTTCTTATATCCGTATGGTATCGTGTCGTAGTTTTCTATCCTGCGACGTTTGTTGATGTTTAATCGAGTCTTTTAATTTCAGGTTTTGTCACGAGTTCGTGGTCCTGTGTACGCCTAATGACGTTAGTAGAAGTTAAAATTTCATGTTCTGTGTCATCCACTAAGTCAATTAAGGATTCTAAGTTAACTTTTCCTAAATTTTCATAGTTAAGGGTAATTCCTTTTACTTTAATCGTTTGCTTTATCGCCCCATCTGGTAAATAAACTTTGTAGCCGTATGTTTTCGGTCCTCCTGACGCAAACTCGGTGATATAAGACCCACAACCGTATTGAGGTTCAATTTCATCGGTAAGATCTCCTAACATATTTCCTAGCGGTAGATCCGGGTACCCTTCTTTTGAAATGTAAATAACAGAATCAGTATCGTAATATAGCACCCTCTCCCATCGCTTCGAGATACGAGTATAATTTTAATCGTGCTTGTGTGGTTACGTAGGCTGCTATTACGCAGTTTACATTAAACAAGGGCTCAGCAGCCTCTTCCGCGTATATCCAGTTTACATTTAGGGTGTCCTCGTTAATTTCCTGTATATGATTAACTTCAACTGATGGAGAAAACATTAAATCGTAGAACTCTTTTAGAGTATTAATAATTGAAGTTTTGCTTTGATTTTCGCGTTGACCAAATTTACCCCAGAAACTATTTAACATAAGCTTTGCTAGAGATCTAAGAGCTGGATTTTTCTCAATAGAACCGGGTTCGAGCTGTACACCCTCGTTGTTAAGGAACTCTGCAATGTAAAGGGTCTGGTCTTCTTGATTTGTACAGTTAGATGGCCACCCTGAGGCCTCTTGCTTCATCTTTAAGAACATATTTATGAAACCGGAAAATAGACCGCCTGATCTATCTGTTTTATCATACTGTGTTGTGTCATATGACCAGATTTCTTGTATCTGTACTATATTGTACCCTCTTTTGACGGCTTCTACGATCTCGTCTGTACACCATGTACCGTGAAGTGTTCGTTCCTGAATATCATGCAAGCATTCCTCGGTACTTAGTTCTTCTACACATGTGCGACAAAGCGGAAACAAGTTTTTTGATGTATCTTCATAGGGAGCACAGGATGGTAAAGATCTTGAGGTGGCAGAATTGAACACTTAATTATACCGCTGGGGAAGGCACGCCTAGTAGTAAACTCGTCACACTCCCTCCCAACGCATACCCGTGGGTGACCAGTTGGGAAACTTCCCATATTTACAAACCCAAGGGTACAACGAGCACACGTCGACGTATTTAATTCTTTCGCCGGGTTTTGCTACATATTTTAGTTTTGTACACCCGTTCTACCACCATAAAATGCATCGCGTGGGTTAAGAGGGACGTATCTTATCAGGGGTGATGTTTTAAGTATAACATTTTGGGTTTGTTTTAATTCTAGCGAAAATTTACATCCCCACATTTCAGTGACGTAATATCCTAAGTTTTTATGACGGGATACTTTTGATTTAGTATTTTCATATCTCTGCTCCATGGTATCGTGTGGATTGTCAAACAGCTGTGCATCGCGCTGTGTTGTAAAGCATATAGGACAACCGTGATAGTAGCACCCGTAAAACTCAAAACTTCGTTTGATGATTCGCAATAACCGTCTACTCTCAAACCATACGTCACATACTCTCTGTTTACCCGCGTGTTGAATAAAATACCTCTACGGTCCTCTTCACAGACCAACCATTGTATAGCACTTATAGATTGCTTGTCAACTCTCCGATAACCAGCTTTGGGGATAATTTCTATTGTATCGGGTTGTAAAAATCGTCTTCGGTACACCAGATTGCAAGCTGAAGCTATCGTAATGGCTTCGACAAACGGATCAACCAAACACTCCTTCAAAAACAATCTTCTAAAGTACATGCAAGCATGTTTTAAGATGTCTACGTCGGACCGGCAATATTCTATTAACTCTTCCGACATTTTAAATATATAACCCTGTGATTGCGTTTCTTCATACCATTTTAAAAATTCAACTCTTTCTTCGGGTTTCATGGAGTTGGGGGAGTAGTAATCAATATGAGGTAGCGACCCTACATACTCGGAGTTTGCTTTAATGTTAAATAGATGGGGGAAATAACCTTTTCTTATACCCGTCGCTAATCCAAACGCCTTTGGTAGAGCTGAGAGCGGCATAGGGAAGTAGTTAAGACTATCAATAAATTTTAGGTTATCAAATTTCATCATTAGAATTTTAGACCCTCTCATTATAATCTCCGGTTTAAGATGTGTGTTTGTTAGTGTGTGGTTTAAGATAAACTGGTGATCAAACCCCTGGCCATTGTGGGCTATTACAACAACCTTTTGAACAATTTTCTTACTTCCAGCAAGTAACTAAAGATTTTGTTGATACAGTATTCACCTTGTAATATTTGTTCTCTAACACCACATCGGGGCATATAACTAGAGAAGATGGTAGTGTGTAGCACGTAGGGCACACTTGCTGAAATACACAAAATTCGCCTCGTGAAGTTTTACTGCCGGTTTTTCGGGGTGAGATTTTTCTTGACGAGTTTCTAAATCATAAAACAAAAATAAAACGTCGTCATTCTCTTTATACGGGGTTGCTTGTCTAATAAAACAAAATGGTTTTCCGGTTTATGATCGTTGCATTGTTTACAAAACACCTCTCCACAAAAATGAGGTGTTTTTCGGTTGTTAATATTAAATGTTTTTAAACAAACGCTGCATTTGTGTACTGTTGAACATATAGACACACCCCGTTTTTCTTCTTTATGGTTCAAAAGACATATGGACGAACGAAAGCTTCTACCGCAGTCGTGGCAATAAACTTCTTCACTTAATTTTTCACAAACTGGAGCTCTTCTACAGCAGGGGCATGTAGCTCCACACCTATGCCTATTTAAAGTATTGTACGGGATATGACACTTTTCACAATAATAGCTGCAGCAAAATGCTGATGTTAAAGACTTTATAACGTTAAAATGTCCTTGGTTGTACAGTAATCTTATTTTCTTTTCCCCGGGGTCGACACCTTCGAATAACATTTCTCGTCCCTTAGTGCCGTGTTGGTATACTGTAATGTTGTACCCGGTAAGGTATTGTTGAAACTGTCTAAGTTCGTTGATACTACACCCCTTACTCGGAATTGTAACCTTAGCGACTTCTATTAAGTTTAGCGCAAATAGTTTTTGTTGCGCATCCTTTTTTCTAATGTCATTATATCTCGGGTCTTTATCTGCAAGGGCTCTACCCACTACTAATGCTCGCGGTAAACATAAGTTATCTTCATTGCGTATAGTAATTATTCCACGTCGCATGGTTGATTCTTCATTGTAATTGTTATACACTCGCTGTCTTCCGTTCCCTGTTGGTGGTGATACACACGTTACCTCCATATGGAATGTGTCCGTGCTCGTGTGCTCAGTATTACTCTGCAGTAGTGATTCCAAAATACCCACACAGAGCCAAATGTCACTTCGGATGCTTTACGAAAACTCAACCACCCCGGTAGTTTAAATTTGAAATTTTCTGCGTGAACGGTTATCCCCACTTTATCGTCGGGGTTAACCGATGACATAATGTATGTAATAACTTGATTAACTCCTGTTCTTACCCAATCTAACACATTTAGCTTTCCAGTACTGTTCTTTAGTTTAAACAAAATTTTTCGCTTGGTTGAGCGAAACTTCTTTATGTTCATATAACGCTCACTGACAATTTCAAAATTAGCCATGTGCACTCGCGTTGAGACCGATGTGTACGGTATCAGCAATAAAAGTAAACTAAGTCATTTAGTACCTGATGAGCGTATTTTATACATTAGTCACCCCCTTCCCCGATAGTATTCTCATAACTATTCATCTGATTGACAGCTAATTGGTCTGGTTAAATGTGATTAGTGGAAACATTCATCTGAGGGTGTATGCCTACGCTAAGCTATAGATATACTGATTATACGATCTCTACGTTTACACCGTAAACGGTCTTATGGCGCATGGTTTAGATCCTCGTTAGTTACTTCAGAGGTCTACCCACCCTGTCTTCCTTTCTCACCTCTGCTTTTCTCGTTCGCTCTCTCTCTCTCTCTGTCTCTATCTCTCTCACACATGTACTACAGAGTGCAGACATATATTTTATAATAACTGACCATATAGACCCTCAACACCTATCTTTCTTTCTCATCTCTGCACACACACACTACAGAGTGCAGACGTATATATATTTTATAGTAACTCTCCACATAGACCCCTCAACATGTGTTTCTTTCTCACTACTGCTTTTCTCGCTCTCTCACACACTATAGAATGCAGATTTGTATATTGTATAAAACTGTCCATAAAGAGCCCACCATATGTCTGTGTTTGTAGGAGTGATCTGAGGGTGCGGGTGTACGCTATATATAGATATACTGTTTTATACGATCAATAGGTTTATACTGTAACCGGTCCGATGGCGTAGCGGTTAAGGTCCCCGTTTGTTGTTCAGAGGTCTACGGTTCGGATCTCACAGACTTGCTTACTTTTTTATAACATAAGTTTCTCACTATACATTTCCCTTGCTATAATGTAACCCCCCACATGGGGGGATTTGGGTTCAGACAGTTGCGCACGCAACTGTCTGGCCCAAGTGCCCCATACCTACTTTATCGATTAGAATTTAACTTCGACAGTTGCTGTGAAACGTCTACAAGCTCTATTAGCTACATGTTCCGTGGTGGACGCTCAATCGATATATTCCTTCTGTTTCTTGGATTCGGCTGCACCACCTTCTGCGCTGTAACTACATTAGGGCAATCCTTTAACCTCTACGAACAAAGTTTAGAGTGTTATTGTTATCTATCGCATGAATTTGAGTACATACTTTATCGTCGCTTTATATTAGAATTACTCGACAGTCACTTCTTTCACCTTCTACTCACTATAAAATAATAATATCGCTTTAATTAGTAAACTACAATATTATCATACTTACTTTATATGAAGTTCAAATTTCGGAAATCAACCTAATTGACCAAAATTATACTGGTGGGTATTTGTTAACGATTCACAAATTGCTAAAACATTTGTCGATTTCATATTTAATTAAGCCGCTTCTTTTCAAGCAAATTCAACTGCTAAATTTTTTTGTCAAACTGCCTGCGCGTTTTGATAGCTATTGCTATTGAATCCCTCTGTCTAATCAGTGCATTGGATGCAGTTGATCACTGCTGCTTTAAATTATATTCGCAGTGAACTTT
The DNA here is from genome assembly GCA_036346205.1 of Vesta saturnalis. NCBI lineage: Eukaryota > Metazoa > Arthropoda > Insecta > Coleoptera > Lampyridae > Vesta > Vesta saturnalis. Next base: position 215,345 of record JARFJB010000105.1, read on the forward strand.
CGTGGTCTACTTATGTATACCGCACGACTAACGGTGTTATATTTTATTTCTCCATCACAGCTTTGAATATTTTTTATTCTGACCTGCTTGGGTTATTGTTTTTTCTTTATTTCTGTTGAATGTCTAATTAATATAAGACATTGTAGATAGACGCATGTCTGAGGAAAAAAGTGGAAAGCAGCAGGGAACTTGAAGTGTGGAAAAGATGGTTTAATGAGATTTCGAGTAGGGAATAAAGCCAATTGCCGATGACAAATTAGAGGATAATCACGTGAATTGTCGGAGAAAGAAGTATCAGACCACGATGAAGAAATGTTGCCAGATGTATAATGTAGTTGCGTATTTTATCCCACGGTACCGCGAGGTACATAAAACATCCATAAATACGTATTTGTAACAGTAGTAAAAAAATTTAAAACATGCCCGCGTGATTCAAAAATCAAAAAATTATAGCTTAAGATCGTAATAATAGGTCAGTTCCTACTTAATGTTATGCAAATGCTATAAATCGCCTTTCTATAACAATACACAAACATAATCATTGCCATAAGGATTTGTTTTTTTAACTGTAATGATAAAAATAAATAACTAGACCGAATCCGTAAAAACATAAATATTAAATTAAATAAACAAATATCTAACTCTAACATATAAATTAATATATATATATATATATATATATATATATATATATATATATATATATATTATGTGTGTGTGTGTGTGTGTGTGCGTGTGCGTGTGCGTGTGGATGTGCGTGTGCGTGTGCTGACTGTGCGTGTGCGTGTGAATCGTGCGTGTGCTGTGCGTGTGTGCTGTGCGTGTGCGTATGAGTGTCGTGTGTGTCGTGTGCGTGTGCATGTGCGTCTGCGTGTGCGTGTGTAGACGATGTATAATATATATATATATATATATATATATATATATATATATATATATATATATATATATATATATATATAAATATAAAATAAGGTAGATAGATATTTTATTCATGTATAACGTAACATATACACAATTATCATGATCATCTAAGTATATATAACAATATTATGAAACATTATAAAGAACAAATACATATACAGGGTGGCGCATTAGTGTGATAAAGTCCCATATCACAAACAACAAAACTTGAAAGCCGTATAGCCTTTTTACAATAAAAAAAATGTTAAATAGTCATTATTTCAAAAACTACAATTTTTGGAATATACACTCTTATACAAAGTCTCCTTATTTTTATTGCTAAATAAGATAGAATTAAAAAAATAGGGGGTTTCCATTTCAAAAAAATGACTTTATAGGTTTTTTTAATCTACTTTTTATTGGCCATTTTTGATCATCCAGTATAAATGTATTACAAAAATATCAATACAGCCCATTAGAGTAGGTCCCCATTTTCAAGAAAACTAACCATAGCTAATCGATAAAGGCTTCGTTTGGGAAAGATTTCCACCTATGTTTTAGACTGCAAACGTCATTTTTGACAAAGAATTTGAAATTTGTCAAAAACGGTTAGACTTAGGTATATGACATTATATATAAAATGTGTCTAAAATTGTATGTAGAATCTAAACATGTAATAATATATAGGGTTTTCTATTTAAAAAAAAATTTAAAATTACTTCTAAGCTTTTATGATCTACCGTATATATTTAAAAATATTTTTGGAATATGCACCAGAACATATCTTACAACTTTTGTATTTAATATATTTTTTTTGTATCTCTTTAAATAAAGGAGATATGGGACTTTGTCGCACTAATGCGCCACCCTGCACGTGACTTTCAAAAACAAACAAGTGATAACTTCAGGTTTCGTTATTTATGGATTGTAAGACAGTGAAATATTCTTTGACAGAGTAAAATCAATATTCTTGAAGTATTTTTTTATATTTATCTTAAACGATCTTAAGGAGATGCCTTTAATTTTGTAAGAGTCCGGTAAAATGGTGAACATTTTTATCCCCAACAATTTGTACGACTCTTGTGACTTTCTGAGTCTGCACATGGCAAGTGAAGATGATTTCGATGTCTGGTGTCGTATCTATGTACGCCGGTCTGATCGGTGGCGTTGTCTGACGAACACATTTTCTTAACTAGTATCAGGAATTCCAGAATATAACAACTGGGTAAAGGTAACATTTTAATTCTTTAAATAGTGGTTTGCAGTGTTCATTGTATTGACTGGATGTCATTACTCCTTTTTGGATTTTAAATAATTTTTGAACCATAGTGCTGTTACCCCAGAGTACAATTAGATACGTCATTACGCTGTGGAATGACGAAAAGTAAGCTGCTCTTAAGCAGGCGTTGTCTATACTCAATTTCAACTGTCGTATTGTTTAAAAGACTTTTGAGAGGCGAGAGTATACATCGTTCATATGAATAGAAAAGTTCAGTCTGCAGTCAAAGTGAACTCCTAAGCACTTAATCGAATTATTTGTGCTTGCCGTTATTTCGAATGTTAAATTCTTAGTTTTAATTTTGTTTAGAGTTCGGAGGTTTCAGCTGAACCAATCGTTTACAACGTATTCGGAGCTATCTAAAACAGGTTTTACTTCTGTGGGTGCAGTGCTAGTATTTATGAGAGCCACATAGTCCGCGTAGCAAATGTGTGTAGTTTGCTTATCTATTTGGATTGTGAGTAAATGATAAAGAGAAGTGAACACTGTGCGTTGTGGTACACCATGATTAACAATTTGACCGCGATTTTTTAAATAAGATTCTATGGGCTGTAGTGGTTCGCCTCTTACCCCGTATCTCTCAAGTTTTTGAATAAGGATATTATGGTGGACAGTATCAAATGCCCTAGTGAAATCGTAAAACCTTACACAACTTGAATTCTGGTTTTCGAAGGTATCGAAAACCGTTTCATATAATTTACGCAAATGGTGTTATTGTCGATTTACCTTGCTTATAGCCATGTTGTGTTGGGAAAAGTAAATTGTTTTTTAAAAAGTCTACTAGTCTGCTTTTAAGTACGATTTCAAATACTTTTCCTATAACCGGTACTACAGATATCGGTGTATAGCTGTCGGGAGAATTAGCACTCTTTTTTTATAAATAGGAATGACCTTGGATATTTTGAATACGTCTGGGAACACTCCCTTTGCTAGTCAGATGTTAATTAGTTTAGAAATCGGTAGAGACATATCCTTATCTATTAGTTTTAGTAAAGTACCACTTAGTCCGTGTATGTCTCAGGATTTAGAATAATTAAATTTTTTATAACGTTTGCAACCTCATTTGTTGGGTAAATAAAAAAAAATATTGCTGTTTAAAGGGATATTTTAAATGAATCTATCGAAAGAGCTACGATCACGTTAAACAATTCTTCACTAGACTATTAGTTACAGTTTCAAAGAAATGAGAAAATTCATCCACTGAGATGTCATTTTTGAGATTATAGCTTTTTTCCCTGTGTTTCTATTTATTATTTTTCACGTTGATTTTTGTTTATTGTTGGACTGCGGGATACTAACACTATTAAACTTAACTATTTCCCTATCGGCAATTAGCCTGTTCGTTTTTTTTTAAGGATGTTATTACTTCAAAAACCTGAGGTCCTTGGTTACTTGTGCAATGATTTGTAATGCATCTAGCTTAGATTTTATGAATTTTACTTCAGGTATATTTTCTATATGTACAGTATAAATGAGAACATTAACCTTTAAAACATCTGCATTTTGAACTTATTTATAGCAAACGTTTTAGTATCTACGTAATTAAAATAGGTATCAAACAATTAAAATTTGTAGTTTGTACGATGAGAAACCATTTTAGTTCATAAAATTATCAAATTAGAGAACGTAATAGCAAAAAGTCTAAATAATTATCGGTTATTCATAGTTTCCAATATTGTTAGTATTTAATTACCTACTCTCATCAAATATCACAGACACAGTGTTTTCTTAATATTTTTTATTCAATGCTCTCTTTTGGAAGAGTTTACTGTTGATAACGTTTTTAAAAATAGTGTACACTTTCGAAGAAAAAATCAAATTATTTTTACGACTTTATTAATAGCAGCAACAACTATGTTATATTTGGATGGAATGATTAACCAGGAAAAATCTGTTGCGTAATCTTATCATTTTATCAAAATGAGGATCGTCATATAAAGAAGACCAGTAATTAGCTAGTGCAATAGCAAGGTAATCGTAGCGAATAATTGTAACAAATAGGGTCTCACGAAAAACTGGAACAATGTAAGTGCGTAAATTGTAACAAGTCTTTGGATGAATTTTACGTGATAGATATCCTCCTAAGATAACTGCACCCTTATTGGAGTTACTTTTCGCCATACACCTTTTGAATTGAACATAGTGTTGTTTCTTTAAAATATCTGGTGCGTAACACCACACGACTTTCCAACCTACAAAATGGGAATTAAAAGAAATAAAATAATTTTTTGCTTGACTGTGATTTATCTGGTTGTTTACCTCGTCTGTTTCACGACAGTAAATTTTGTTTACTAGTTGCTAAGAGTACGGCGTTAAGTAGTTTAATTTTCTAGAAAGGTAAGTAAATTTATTCAAATTTAAATAATAATTCACAGACACACAGACACACAGGCACACAGACACAGAGACACGCAGACACGCAGACACGCAGACACTCAGACACACAGACACAGAGCCACACAGACACACAGACACACAGACACACATACACACAGACACACAGAGACACAGACACACAGACACACAGACACACAGACACAGACACACAGACACACAGACACACAGACACACAGACACACAGACACACAGACACACAGACACACAGACACACAGACACACAGACACACAGACACACAGGCACATGGACACACAGACACACAGCCACACAGACAAACAGACACACAGACACACAGACACACAGACACACAGACACACAGACACACAGACACACAGACACACAGACACCAGACACAGACACACACACACACACACACACACACACACACACACACACACACACACACACACACACACACACACACACACACAGACGCACAGACACACACAGACACACATACACACAGACACACAGACACACAGGCACACAGACACACAAACACACAGACAGACAGACACACAGACACACAGACACACAGACACACAGACACACAGACACACAGACACACAGACACACAGACACACAGACACACAGACACAGAAACACAGACACACAGACACAGACACACAGACACACAGACGCACAGACACACAGACACACAGACACACAGACACACAGACACACAGACACACAGACACACAGACACAAAGACACACAGACACACAGACACACAGACACACAGACACACAGACACACAGACACACAGACACACAGACACACAGACACACAGACACAGACACACAGACACACAGACTCACAGACACACAGACACGCAGACAACAGACACACAGACACACACACAGACATACAGACACAGACACACAGTCACAGAAACACAGACTCACAGGCACACAGACACACAGACCTACAGACACACAGACGTACAGACACTAATACACACAGACACACAGACACACATACACACAGACCCACAGACACACAGACACACAGACACACAGACACACAGACACACAGACACACAGACACACAGACAGACAGACACACAGACACACAGACACACAGACACACAGAAACACAGACACACAGGCACACAGACAATTAGACACACAGCACACAGACACACAGACACACAGACACAGACACAGACACGCAGACACACAGACACACAGACACACAGACACACAGACACACAGACACAGCCACACAGACACTCATACAGAGACTCACAGACACTCAGACACACAGACACACAGACACAGACACAAAGAGACACACACTCACAGACACACAGACACACAACGGCACGGAAACACAGGCACACATACACACACAGATACACAAGGACCCAGAAACACAGGCTCGCAGACACACACACACACACACACACACACACACACACACACACACACAACAGACACACAGACACAAAGACACACAGAATCACAGACACTCATACAGTGACACACAGGCACCCAGACACACAGACACAAAAACGCACTGACGCACAGACACACAGGGGCACAGACACTCAGACACACAGTCACACAAACACACGGATTCACTGTCACACAGACATATAGCCACACAGACACACATAAACATAGACACACAGGTACAAGGACATACAGACACAGATACACGTGCATGACTCACAGACACACAGACACAAAGACACACAGACACAGACACAGACGCACAGACACACAGACACCCAGGCACACAGTCACACAGACACACAGACACACACACACACACACACAGATACACAGACACAGATACGCATACACATAGACACACAAACACACAGACACACGGACACACAGACACACAGACACACAGACACACACACACACACACACACACACACACACACACACACACACGAAGACGCACAGACACACCGACGCACAAACACACATACACACAAACACACAGACACACAGACACACAGACACACAGACACACAGACACACAGACACACAGGCACACAGACAGACAGACACACAGACACAGGCACACAGACACACAGACACACAGACACACAGACACATAGACACACAGACACACAGACACACAGACACACAGACACACAGACACGCAGACACACAGACACACAGACACACAGGCACAGACACACAGACACACAGACTCACAGACACACAGACACACAGACACACAGACACACAGACACACAGACACAAAGACACACAGACACAGACACACAGACACACAGACACACAGACACACAGACACACAGACACACAGACACACAGACACACAGACACACAGACACACAGACACATAGACACACAGACACACAGACACACAGACACACAGACACGCTGACACACAGACACACAGACACACAGGCACAGACACACAGACACACAGACTCACAGACACACAGACCCTCAGACGCACAGACACGCAGACAAACATACTCACAGACACACTGGCACACAGACACACAAAGACCCAGACACACAGACACACAGACACACAGGTACACAGGCACAGACACACAGACACACAGACACAGACACACAGGCACAGACACACAGACACACAGACACAGACACACAGACAAACAGACTCACAGACACACAGCCTCACGGACACACAGACACACAGACACACAGACACACAGACACACAGACACACAGACACACAGAGACACACAAACACACAGACACACAGACACACAGACACACAGACGCATAAACACAGACTCACAGACACACAGATACTCAGACACACAGACACACAGACACACAGACACACAGACACACAGACACACAGACACACAGACACACAGACTCACAGACACACAGACACTCAGACACCCAGGCACACAGACACACAGACACACAGACACAGACACACAGACACACACACAGACACACACACACACACACACACACACACACACACACACACACACACACCACACACACACACACACTCACACAGACCCGCAGACACACAAACACGCAGACACACAGGTACACAGACACACAGACACTCAGACACACAGACTCACAGACACACAGACACACAGACACACAGACACATAGACACACATACACGCAGACACAAAAACACACAGACACACAGACACAGAAACACAGAGACACACGGGCACAAAAACATACATACTCACTGATACACTGACACATAAACCCACACAGACACACAGACACACAGACACACAGGCACACAGACACACAGACACACAGACACACAGACACACAAACACCCAGGACACAGACCCACAGAACACAGACACACACACACAGACACAGAACACACAGACACAAACCGCACACAGACACAACAACAACACACAGACACACAGAAAACACAGACACACAGACACAACAACAGACCACAGACACACAGGACACAGACAAGACACACAGACACACAGACACACAGACACACAGACACACGGACACACAGACACAACACACAGACACACAACACACAGACACACAACACACAACACACAAACAAGAACACAGACACACAGAACACAGACACACAGCACAGAAACACAGACACAGACACACAGACCACAGAACACAGACACACAGACACACACAACACACAACACACACACACAACACACAACACACAGAACACAACACAAAACACACACAGACACACAGACACCAGAACACAGACACACAGACACAACACAACAACAGAACACACAGACACACAGACAACAAACAACACACAGACACACAGACACACAGACACACAACACACCCACAGGACACAGACACAACAGACACACAGACACACAGGCACAAGACACACAGACACAGACCACAGACACAACACAAGATACCAGACACAAGACACACAACAACACACAACACACAAACACAGACACAAAACACAACACACAACCCAACAAACAGACACAAACACACAGAACAGACACACAGCACACAGACACACGACACAGAAACAGACACAGACACACAGAACACAGACACAAACAACACACAGACACAAGACACACAACAACCGACACAAAACAGCACACAGACACAAACCAAGACACACGGCACAAAGAAAACCAGAACACGACACAAACCCACACAAACACAAACACACAACACACAACACACAAACACACACACAACACACACACAGACACAACACAAGAACAAACACACAGACACACAACACACAGAACCAGACAACAACACACAACACAAGGCAACAGACACAAACACAGAACACAACACAAACACAACACACAACACACAACCAACACAACACACAACACACAAACACAACACAGACAAACACACACACAAACACACACCAAAAACACAACACACAACACACGCACAACACACAAACCCAACACAACAAAACACACAGAACACAGACACAAATACACAAAACAACAAAGGCACAAGACACACACACAACACACACACACAAACAACACACACAACACACAACACACACACAAAACACACAAACCCAAACCACACACAACACACAACACACACACAACACACAACACACAACACACAACACACAACAACAACACAAACACACAGACACAGACCACAACACAGACACAACACACAACACAGAACACAGACACACAACACACACACAACCCAGAACACAGACACACAGACACACAGACACCAGAAACACAGACAAACACAACACAGACACACGGCCACACAGACCACAGACACACAGACACAAACAGAACACAGACACAGACACACAGACACACAGACACAAGACACACAGACCCAGACACACAGAAACACAGACACACAGACACAGACACACAGAACAACACAGAACAGACACACAGACACACAGACACACAGACCACAGACCACAAAACACAGACACCAGAACACAACACAGACACACAGACACACAGACACAAGACACACAGAACAAACACAGACACACAGACACAGACACACAGACACACAAACACAGACACACAAACACAGAACACAGACACACAGACACACAGACACACAACAACAGAACACAGCCACAGAACACAGACACACAGACACACAGACACACAACACACAGACACACCACAACAGACAACAGAACACAGACCAGACACGACCACAGACACACAGACACACAGACACACAGAACACAGACAAACACACAGCCACAGACACACAGACACAACACACAGACACACAGACCCAGACACACAGACCACAACACACAAACACACACACAGACACACAGACACACAGACACAGACACACAACAGACACACAACACACAGACACCAAAACCACACAAACACACACAGAACCAACACACAGACACCAGACACAACAGACACACAGACACACGACACAGACACACAGACACAACAACAGCACCCACAGAAAACACAGACACAAGAAACACACAGACACACAGCACACAGACACACAGACACACAGCACAGACAAACAGACAACAGACCACAGACACACAGACCACGACACACAAACACAACACACAGAACACAGACACACAACACACAACACACACACAACACAACACAGACACAAGACACACAGACACACAAACACAGACCCAGACACACAGACCACAGACACACAGAAACCAACACAGCACACAGACACACAGACACACAACACAGACACACAACACACAGACACACAACACAAGACACACACACACACAACACAAAACACAAGACACCAAAAGCAACACACGACACGACACACAGAACACAGACACACAGACACAGAAACACAACACACAAAACACACAGACCAAACACACAAACCAGACACAAACACACAGACACAGAACAAACACACAGACACACAGACACCAGACACAGACACACAGACACAGACACACAGCCACAGCACACAGACCACAGACACAAGACCCAGACACACAACACACAACACACACACACACACACACACACAAACACACAACACACAGACAACACAACACACAGACACACACAAAAACACAACCACAGACACACGACACAACACAGCAACAACAAACACAGAACACAAACACAGAAACACAGACACAAAACAGACACACAGAACACAGCACACAGACACACAGACACAACACACACAACACACACAACACACACACACACACACAACACACAACACACAACACACAACACACAGAACAAGACTCAAACACACAGGCACAAGAACCAGGCACAAACACAGACAAAACACACACAACAACACACAGACACAAGACACACAACACCCACAACACAACCCAAACACACACAGACACACGCACACAGAACACAGAACACAGAAACACAGACACACAGAACACAGAACACACAGACACACAGACACACAACACACAGACACACGAACACAGACACAAGAACACACCAGACACAGACACACAGACACAGACACAAACACAAGACACACAGACAACACACAGAACACGACACAAGACCCACACAGAACAACACAGACACCAGACACACAGACACACAGACCACAGCCACAGACACACAGACACACAGACACACAGACACAGACACACAACACACAGACACACAGACACAAAAACACAAAGCACACAGAAAACAAACCCAAAGGCACACAGAACACAGAACACAGACACAAGACCAGACACACAAAACACACAGACACACAAACAACACACAACACACAACACACAACACACAACACACAACACAAAACAAACACAAACACAGACACACGACACAAACACACAGAAACACAGAAAAACACAGTACAACACAGATCACAACACAAACAGCACACAGACACACAGAAACACACACACACACACAACACACACACACACAACACACAACACAACCAGAAACACAGACACAGACCACGACACACAGACACACAGACACACAGCACAGACACACAGAACACAGAACACAGACACACAGACAACAGACACAGACACACAGACACACAACACACAGACACAGACACAGACACACAGACCCAGACACACAAACACAGACAAAACACAGAACACAGACACACAAACACAACACACAGACCACAAACCACAGACACCAGCACAGACACAACAAACAACAACAACACACAGACACACAGACCACAGAACACAGACAAACAACCACAGACACAGGCACACAGACACAACAAAGACCCAGACAACAGACACCAGACAAAGACACACAGACCCAAGACACACAACAACAGAACACAACACACAGACACACAGACACAACAACAGACAAAACAGACCACAGACACACAGACCACGACACAAGCACACAGACACCAGACACAACAAACCACAGACACACAAACACAACACACAGACACACAGAAACACAGACACACAGACACACAACACACAACCCAAACACAACCACAACACACAACACCAACACCAAAACACAGACACACAGCACAGAAACACAGACACCGACCACAGACACAACCAACACACAACACACACACACACACACACACACAGACCACAGACACAGACACAAAACACACAGAACCAGAAAACACAGACCAAGACACACAGACACCAACCACAGACACACAGAACACAACACACAGACACAAGACACACAACACCAACACACAGACACACAGAACACAGACACACAGACACAAACACCAGACAACAGACACACAGAACACAGAACACAGCCACAGACACACAGACACACAGACACACAACAAAACACACAGACACACAGACACCACACGCACACACACACAAACACAACACAGACACCAGCACAGACACAGACAACAACCACACAGACCAGAAACACAGACCCAGACACCAGACACAGAACACAGACACAGACGCAAGACACACAGACACAAGAACACAGACACAGACAAACAGACAACAACCACAACACACAACCACAACACACAGAACACAACACCAGAAACCACAACACACAGACACACAATACAACACACAGACACAAACAACAGACAAAGAAACACAGACACAAGACACACAACCCAGACCAAGACCACAGCAACAACACTCAGACACCCAGACACAGACACACAGACACAAACACAGAACACAGACACAAGACACACAACACAACCCAACACACACAACCCAAACACACAAACCAACACACACACACAACACACAGACACAGACACACAACACCAGACACACAGAACACAGACACACAGAACACAGACACAAGACCAGAACACAGACCACAGACCACAGACACAAGACACACAACACCAGACAAAAACACACAGACACACGACACAGAAACACAGAACAGGGACAAAAACACAACCACGATACACGACACAAGACCCACACAGAACACAGACACAGACACCAACAACAGACACAAACACAACCCCGACAACAACACACGCACACAGACACAAAGACCCAACACACAGACACCAAACAACAGACACCAGAACACAGAACACAAGACAAACAAAACCACAGACACACAGACACAAAAACAGACAAAGACCAGACACAAAACCACACACACAGACACACAACACACAAACACAAACACAACACACGCACAACACACGACACAAAACAACACACAAAACAACACACAGACAAGACCAGACACACAGCACAACAAGAAACACACAACAACACAGAACACAGACACAAAACAACACACAGACAAAACCACAGAAACACAACCCAAACACACACACACACACACACACACAAACACAACACACAAACACAAACACAGACACACAGAACACAGACCACAACACAAGACACACAGACACACAGCACAGACACACAACACCAACACAAACACACAGACAACAGACACAGACACAAGACACAGACAAAAACAAACCCCACGAACACGCACAAGACACAACAAAGCCCAGAACACAACACAGACACACAGACCACAGACACAGACACCCACAACACAGACACACAGACACAACCAAAACAACACAGACACACAGACACACAGACACAGACACACAACACACAGACACGAACACAGCACACAACACACAGACCACAACACAACCACAAACACAACAACCAGAACACAGACACAAGACCACAGACACAGACACACAGACACACAGACACACAGACACACAACACAGACACACGACGACACAGACACACAGACACACGACACACATACACTCAGACACAAAGACACAGACACACAGACACAGAAACACAGAGACACACGGGCACAAAGACATTCATACTCACTGATACACTGACACATAGACCCACACAGACACACAGACACAGACACTCAGACACACAGACACACAGACACACAGGCGCACAGACACACAGACACACAGACACAGACACACAGACACATAGACACACATACACACTGACACACAGACACACAGACACGCAGACATACAGACACACAAGCACACAGGCAAACAGACCCAAAGGCACACAGACACACAGTAACACAGACACATAGACTCAGACACACACACACACACACACACACGCACACACACACAGACACACACACACACACACACACACACACACACACACACACACACACACGCACATACACACAGACACACAGACACACAGACACACAGACCCGCAGACAAACATACTCACAGACACACTGGCACACAGACACACAAAGACCCAGACACACAGACACGCAGACATACAGACACACAGACACACAGATACACAGACATAGACACACAGACACACAGACACACAGACACAGACAAACAGACAAACAGACTCACAGACACACAGACTCACTGACACACAGACACACAGACACACAGATACACAGACACACAGACACACAGATTCACATACACACTGACACATATACATACAGACACACAGACACACAGACACACAGACTCTCAGACACACAGACTCACAGACACACAGACACTCAGGCACCCAGGCACACAGACACACAGACACACAGACACAGAGACACAGACACACAGACACACACACACACACACACACACACACACACACACACACACACACACACCACACAGACCCACAGACACACAAACACGCAGACACACAGGTACACAGACACACAGACACACAGACACACAGACTCACAGACACACAGACACACAGACACACAGACACATAGACACACATACACGCAGACACAAAAACACACAGACACACAGACACAGAAACACAGAGACACACGGGCACAAAAACATACATACTCACTGATACACTGACACATAGACCCACACAGACACACAGACACACAGACACACAGACACACAGACACACAGACACACAGACACACAGACACACAGACACACAGACACACACACAGACACAGACACACAGACACACAGACACACAGACACACAGACACACAGACACGCAGACACACAGACACACAAACACACAGACACACAGACACACAGACACACAGACACACAGACACACAGACACACAGACACACAGACTCACAGACGCACAGACACACAGACACACAGACACACAGACAAACATACTCACAGACACACTGGCACACAGACACACAAAGACCCAGACACACAGACACACAGACACAGAATACACAGACACACAGACACACAGACACACAGACACACAGACACACAGACACACAAACAAACAGATTCACGAAACTCAGACTCAACGGACACACAGACACACAGACACACAGACACACAGACACACAGACACACAGACACACAGACACACAGACACACAGACACACAGACACACACAGACGCAGAAACACAGACTCACAGACACACAGACACTCAGACACACAGACACACAGACACAAGGACACAAGACACACAGACACACAGACACACAGACACACAGTCACACAGATACACAGACACACAGACACACAGACTCACAGACACACAGACACACTTACATACAGACACACAGACACACAGACACACACACAGACACACAGACACACAGACACACAGACACACAGACTCACAGACACACAGGCACACAGATACTCAGACACACAGACACACAGACACACAGACACACAGGCACACAGACACACAGACACACACACACACACACACACACACACACCCACACACACACAGACCCACAAACACACAGATACGCAGACACACAGTCACACAGACACACAGACACACAGACACACAGACACACAGACACACAGACACACAGACACACAGACACACAGACACACAGACACATAGACACACATACACTCAGACACAAAGACACAGACACACAGACACAGAAACACAGAGACACACGGGCACAAAGACATTCATACTCACTGATACACTGACACATAGACCCACACAGACACACAGACACAGACACTCAGACACACAGACACACAGACACACAGGCGCACAGACACACAGACACACAGACACAGACACACAGACACATAGACACACATACACACAGACACACAGACACACAGACACGCAGACATACAGACACACAAACACACAGGCAAACAGACCCAAAGGCACACAGACACACAGTAACACAGACACATAGACTCAGACACACACACACACACACAGCACACACACACACACACACACACACACACACACACACACACGCACATACACACACACACAACACACACACAAAAACACATACACACACAGACACACTGACACAAATACACACAGGCACACAGACGAATACACACAGAATTACACACACAGATACACAGACACAAATACAGTCAAGCACACAGACGAAGGCACACAGAAACACATATGCCCAAACACACACACACACACACACACACACACACACACACACACACACACACACACACACACACACAGACACACAGATGCACAGACTCACGTACACACAGACACACAGACACACAGACACACAGACACACAGACACACAGACACACAGACACACAGACACACAGACACACAGACACACAGACACTCAGACGCACAGACACACAGACACAGACAAACACGCTCACAGACACACTGGCACACAGACACACAGACCACACACAGACACACAGACACACAGATACACAGACACACAGACACACAGACACAGACACACAGACTCGCAGACACACAGACACACAGACACACAGACACTCAGACACACACACAGACACACAGACACACAGACACACAGACACACAGACGCACAAACACAGACTCACAGACACACAGACAGTCAGACACACAGACACACAGACACACAGACACAAAGACACACAGACTCTCAGACACACAGACACACATACATACAGACACACAGACACACAGACACACAGACACACAGACACACAGACACACAGACACACAGACACACAGACACACAGACTCACAGACACACAGGCACACAGACACTCAGACACACAGACTCACAGACACACAGACACACAGACACACAGACACACAAGGACACAGACACACAGACACACAGACACACAGACACACAGACACACAGACACACAGACACACAGACACACAGACACACAGACTCACAGACACACAGACTCACAGACACACAGACACACAGACACACACACACAGACACACAGACACACAGACACACAGACACACAGACGCAGAAACACAGACTCACAGACACACAGACACTCAGACACACAGACACACAGACACAGACACACAGACACAGACACACAGACACACAGACACACAGACACACAGACACACAGACACACAGACACACAGACACACAGACACACAGACACACAGACACACAGACACACAGACACACAGACACATAGACACACAGACACACAGACACTCAGGCACAGACACACAAACACACAGACTCACATACACACAGACACTCAGACCCACAGACACACAGACTCGCAGACAAACATACTCACAGACACACTGGCACACAGACACACAAAGACCCAGACACACAGACACGCAGACATACAGACACACAGACACACAGATACACAGACACAGACACACAGACACACAGACACACAGACACACAGACACAGACAGACAGACAAACAGACTCACAGGCACACAGACTCACAGACACACAGACACACAGGCAAACAGACACACAGACACACAGACACACAGACACACAGACGCAGAAACACAGGCTCACAGACACACAGACCCTCAGACACGCAGACACACAGACACACAGACACAAAGACACACAGACACACAAACTCACAGACACACAGATACACAGACACACAGACACACAGACTCATATACACACAGACACACATACATACAGACACACAGACACACAGACACACAGACACACAAACACACAGACACACAGACTCACAGACACACAGGCAGACAGATACTCAGACACACAGACACACAGACACACAGACACACAGACACACAGACACAGACACACAGACACACAGACACACAGACACACAGACACACAGACACACAGACACACAGACACACAGACACACAGACACACAGACACACAGACACACAGACACACACACACACACACACACACACACACACACACACACACAGACCCACAGAAACACAGACACGCAGATACACAGTCACACAGACACACAGACACACAGACACACAGCCACACAGACAGACACATAGACACACATACACACAGACACAGACACACAGACACACAGACTCACAGACACAAAGACACACAGACACAAAGACAGAAACACAGAGACACAGACACACAGACACATAGGCACACAGACACACAGACACACAGACACATAGACACACATACACACATACTCAAAGACACACAGACACGCAGACATGCAGACACGCAGGCACACAGGCGAACAGGCCCAAAGGCACACAGACACACAGTAACACAGACACACAGAAACACAGACACACAGACTCAGGCACATAGACTCACACACACACACACACACACACACACACAAACACACACACACACACGCACACACACACACACACACACACACAAACACACACACGCGCACATACACACACACACACACTAACACATACACACAAAGACACACTGACGCAAATACACACAGGCACACAGACGAAGACACACAGAATTACAGACTCACAGATACGCAGACACACATACACACACACACACACACACACACACACACACACACACACACACACACACACACACACACACACACACACACACACACACACACACACACACACTCAGACACACTGATACACAGGCACACAGACGCACTAAAACTCAGATACACAGACACACAGACACACAGACACAGACAAAACAGACTCACAGACACACAGACACACTGACACACAAACACACAGACACACAAACACACAGACACTCATACACTGACACACAAACTCACAGACGCTCAAACGCACAGACACACAGACACAGACACACAGGCACACATGCACTCAGACACACACATACACACACAAACACACAGATACACGGACCTACTGTCTCACAGACACACAGAATACAGTCACAGACACACATACACACTGGCACACAGACACACAGGCTCACAGACACGCAGACACGCAGACACATAGACACACAGAGACACAGACACTCAGACACACAGACACACAGACACACAGACACACACACACGCAGACACACAGACACACAGACACACAGACACACAGACACACAGACACACAGACACTCAGACACATAGACACACAGACACACAGACACACAGACACACAGACATGGAGACACACAGACACACAGAGACACAGACACACAGACACACAGACACAGACACACAGACACACAGACACACAGACACACATACACACAGACACACAGACACACAGACACACAGACACACAGACACACAGACACACAGACACTCAGACACATAGACACACAGACACACAGACACACAGGCATGCAGACACACAGACACACAGGCAAACAGACTCACAGACACACAGACACAGTGACACAGACACATAGACACAGACACACACACACACACACACACACACACACACACACAGGCACACTGACACAAATACACAAAGGCACAAGGACGAAGACACCCAGCATTACAGACACACAGATACTCAGACACACACACACACACACACACACACACACACACACACACACACACACACACACACACACACACACACACACACACACACACACACACACACACACACACACACACACACACACACACACACACACACACACACACAGACAGACACACAGATACACAGTAACACAGACACACACACACACACACACACACACACACACACACACACACAAACACACAGACACAAATACAGACAAGCACAGACGAAGACACGCAGACATACAGACACACATGTGCACAGACACACACACACACCCACACACACACACTCACACGCACACACACACACACGCGCACACACAGACACACAGACTCGCAGAGTCACCGACACACAGCCACACAGACACACAGACACACAGACATATAGACACACAGACACACAGAGACACAGACATGCAGACACACAAGCAAACAGACTGACAGACACACAGTAAGACAGACACAGACACATAGACACACACACACACACACACACACACACACACACACACACACACACACACACACACACACACGGACGGAGCACAACTTAAAACAAGTTGAGTCATTAGGATTAACTTGGCAATGGTTTTTTCTAAAGAAAAAAGTACCCAACGTTCACCAACTGTCACCCTTATTACTAGAAATAATAAAAACTATGCAAAACGCTGAGTTGCTTCTAGATAATATTGATCCCTCAAAAATTCCTACCCTTACCTCTACTCTAATACCTGCAACAGCTCCTCCTTTATTCGTACGTAGATGGTCGGAACAGGGTTTTGTTACACTTAATGACTTACGGATAAATGATGAATGGCTAGACGAAGCATCTGTGTTTTCAAGCTTTAAGAAGTCTCCGATACAAACCAATATAGAACTCAGAAACCGTTACAAGACCATAAAAACTTTTTTTAATGACTGGTTCTCAGAAGTGGCATTAACCGATGATAATTTAAGGAATAAATTAACGTTTAAATATAACAACAACAACTATGTGTTAAGCAAATCCTCAAAGAAAAAACTACTGGAAAAGTTAACGGCATCTTTTTTTAACACAGTGGAAAATCACTTGGAAAGAAACATTTGGGTAAACGAGGTACCCCAGTGGACAACTTTTTTTAATCACCTTACTAGCGGATACGTAAGCGAAATAGCTTGGCGTTTTGCTAAAAACAGACTAGCTGATCCGGTGTTTCTGTTACATGCAAAACTAAGAAGTACCGATGAATGCCACTACTGTGCGTTTTCTAAATGTGACGCTTTGCACATGCTGTTGACTTGCCCGGAAACAAGACAGATCTGGCGTCTGGTTGAATCAATTGCCAACAGATTGGTTGACAAGGCAGTGTCATCTACGTCTCTCATTTGCGGATTTAAGGGTACTACAAGAGCTTTCGATTTAGCTAACTATCTAATAAATTTAGCAAAGTCTACAATCTACAACATTACCGTTAAAGCTATGAAAACGAATGACAACCGCCGTCAGTCTCTCAGAACAGCATTCACAGTATGTCTAAGAAGTAGAATTTTACAAGACCTAGCCTGGCACAAGGGAAAAGGATCAGTTGATATCACAAACACATGCACATGCAACGCACATCTTGGGAAACTTTGTCAAACGTTGCAAAATGAGCTAATAAGTTAATTTTGCCAAAGTCAAAGAAAGTTGATTATATTTCACTCACCTGCATAACCTTACTTTAACATAAAATCTGATAAGATGCTTAAGTAATTGTAAATTATGAACTTGCTATTTGTAATTCGTTATCGTATCTCTAAATGCTAAGTGAATACAAATTAATATATATATATATATATATATATATATATATATATATATATATATGCGTTCAGGATAGGATCGGGAGGAATGAGATTACAGTTCTGAGGGGGAAGGTTTAAAAGGGAAGAACTTGTATCCAATTGTTACTTGTTGGGTAAGTAAATAAGAGTTGTTTTACTCACGTTTTAATACCAATCGTTTCAATGATTGTATGTTTTTTGTGCAAATGGCATAAATGTAATGCTACGTTACTGTGCCTGCAAAATCATTTTCTACCTAGCGTTCCATACTCACACTCACATACCCACGCATGCACGCACGAACACAAGGACACACACAAACACACACGAGCGCACGCGCAAACACGCACGCACTCACGCATTTACACACACACACACAAACACTCCACACACACACACACACACCCATCGATGCAAGCAAGCACCCTAGCACGCACTCACACACCAAAACACGCACACACACACACACACCACACACACACACACACACACACACACACACACACACACACACCACACACACACACACACGCACACAAAAACTTGTATATCCCTTTAAAAACATGTTGATTTTTTGACGAAACTCGGACTTTATTTATGGCTTCTCCCATACTGAAGTGAAAACGAGCAATCAATAAATTGCTGCATTCGTATTAGAAATAATTAGAATTTTGGTTGAGGTTATATTTCCGTAAAAATAAATTTTCAGGGAAGTTATGAAAAAAATGACAACGGCAATATTAACTAGCAACATAACTTAGTATATCACAACAATTTCAATTGTCTCCAGTATCATGAACACGATAAAAACCCAAATTTCTGTATTTGCCTTACTACGCCAGCGCAGTAATGCAGCCATTCTCCTCATAATGTAGGGTTTACATATAATTCTAGCGTAACAATGCACATTATACATATATATGATATATATATATATATATATATATATATATATATATATATATATATATATATATATTATATATATATATATATATATATATATATATATATATATATATATATATATTATAATGTGCACTACTACGCTGTTGATTTTAATTTTCACCTAAAAGGGCATTTATTAACATTTTTTAGAATTTCAAAAGGCACTACTTTGTTTGAAATAACTTCTACATTAGTTACAATTTACTAGAACAGTAGTGACTGCATTGGTATTAGAAATAATTAGAATTTTGGTTGAGGTTATATTTCCGTAAAAATAAATTTTCAGGAAGTTATGAAAAAATGACAACGGCAATATTAACTAGCAACATAACTTAGTATATCACAACAATTTCAATTGTCTCCAGTATCATGAACACGATAAAAACCCAAATTTCTGTATTTGCCTTACTACGCCAGCGCAGTAATGCAGCCATTCTCCTCATAATGTAGGGTTTACATATAATTCTAGCGTAACAATGCACATTATACAAAATATATATATAATATATATATATATATATATATATATATATATATATATATATATATATATATATATGGTGCAAAAATTCTAATTATTTCTAATACGAATGCAGTAATTACTGTTCTAGTAAATTATAACTAATGTAGAAGTTATTTCAAACAAAGTAGTCCTTTTGGAATTCTAAAAATGTTAATAAATGCCCTTTTAGGTGAAAATTAAAATCACCAGCGTAGTAGTGCACTATTATAATATATATATATATATATATATATATATATATATATATATATATAGTTTCCATTAATCATGTGAACATACATTTATCATTGCCTGTTGTACATAGTCGATCACTGTGCGCCAAAATACACAATCTTTCGTCTGTCCTAAATCACACTAAACAGTGGTTATAGTCAATTATCTAGCTTTATTTATTGATTGCTCGTTTTCACTTCAGTATGGGAGAAGCCATAAATAAAGTATGAGTTTCGTCAAAAAATCAACATGTTTTTAAAGGGATATACACGTTTTTGTGTGCGTGTGTGGGTGTGTGTGTGTGTGTGTGTGTGGTGGTGTGCGTGTTGCGTGTGTGCTGGGTGTGCTTGCTACGATGTGGGTGTGTGTGTGTGTGTGTGTGTAAATGAGTGAGTGCGTGCGTGTTTGCTGCGTCTGTATTTGTGGTGTGTCCAGTGTGCGTGCATGCTATGTGATGTGATAACGAAAATGATTTTGCAGACACAGTAACGTGATTACTTTTGCCATTTGGTACAATCATTGAAACGATTGGTATTAAACGTGAGTACTGTATTACAAGCTATTGGATTTACCTTCGCCTAGAACTGTAATCTCATTCCTCCCGATCCTATCCTGAACGCATATATATATATATTATAATTTGTATTCACTTAGCATTTAGAGATACGATAACGAATTACAAATAGCAAGTTCATAATTTACAATTACTTAAGCATCTTATCAGATTTTATGTTATGTGCATGTGTTTGTAGGTGCGCATGTGCGTGTGCTTGTGCTCGTGTGTGGGCGTGTCTTTGTAAGCGTGTGTGTGTGTGTGTGTGTGTGTGTGTGTGTGTGTGTGGTGTACGTGTTCGTGTGCCTGTTCGGGTGCATGTGCTAGATCGAACATAAGTACGTACGTATTAAAGCGTGCTTTCATTTCTCCTGGAGCTGATTAGGTATAAGGTGAAACTCAGCGGCGGTGAGCGCGTTTATTAAGAGCTGTTTTGGTTTTTATTAAATATTTCGGAACCATATGCATATCCTGCGTCCTGAGGACCGCGTCTGCGTCTGCCTCTGCGCGTACGTTTGCGTGTACTTTTGCGTCTGCTTGTGCGCTTGTGTATGTCTATGCGTGTGCGACTGCGTGGACATTGGTGTGTGCGCTCGCGGGTGCGTGTGCGCCTGCATGTGCATGTGCGGGTGTGTATGTGTTTGAAGCGGAGTGTGTGTGCGTGTGTGTGTGAGTATGTGTGCGGGTGTAAGTGTGCGTGTGTGTTCGTGTGCGCGAGTGCGTGCGCGTGAATGTGCGTGTGTGAGTGTGGTTGGCTGTATGTTAGTAACCTCGATAACTCTAGATCAAAGGTACGTACCTACTTAAGATATCGTATTTAAACGTGCTTAAATATTTCCTGGAGCTGATTAGGTATCGGCGGAGACAGAGGGGTTTGATAAGAGCTGTTTTTGGTTTTTATTAAATATTTCTGAACCAGATGTATACCCTGCGTCCTGAGGCCCGCGTCTGCCTCTGCGCGTACGTTTGCGTGTACGTCTGCGCCTGCTTGTGCGCGTGTGTATGTCTATGCGTGTGCGATTACGTGAACATTGGTGTGTACGTCCGCGGGTGCGTGTGAGCCTGCATGAGCATGTGCAGGTACGTATGTGTTTGAGGAGGTGTGCGTGTGTGTGTGTGAGCGTGTGAATGGGCGTGTTCGTTGTGTGTGTGTGTGTGTGTGTGTGTGTGAGTGCGTGCGTGTGCGTGGGTGTGTACGTGTGCGTGTTCGTGTGCGTGAGCGCGTGCGCGTGAGTGTTCGTGTGGTTGGATGTATATTTGTAACTTCGATAACTCTAGATCAAAGTTACGTACGTACTTAAGATATCGTATTTAAGCGTATTTTAATTTTTCCTGGAGCTGATTAGGTATCGGAAGAAATTCAAAAGCGGTGAGGTAGAGAGGGGTTTCATAAGAACTGATTTTGGTTTTTACTGAATATATCTGAAACTGTTGTATATTTCAATTATATAAAAATAAAAATATATAGATCTTAGATGCAGACTAATTATGTTTTATGCAATCTTTTGACACGGCGCATAATTTAGGGAATAAAAATTCTTTGCATAAACTGTATTATCGATATCTTGTTGAAGCGAACGTCTTTGTTAGCATCTATATGTCTATTAACGTTTACCTGAATTGAAGTTTGAAACGTCTTTCTGGCGCAGAGTCTTTGTTGTGTTTCATTGTTACCTGTTTTCGTAAGGAACATATTAAAAGGGAGGTTGCATAGCTATCCTACAAAAATTGTTATTAACATTATTTCATTTCTTTCAATTTCCACCTTGTAGGTTGTAAGGTCGTATGTTGTTACACACCAGATATTTAGTGAAACTTCCGGTAGATTTAATGGCATTTGTTTTTGTTGTTAGACAAGTAATTATTTCATTAGTGTTAGTGACATGTAACATTTATTCAAAGAAAATTTTTTACTTACGTTTATCAATAGAGCAGAAGTTCATCCATTAACTATACGCCGTTATATGTTATATAGTCTAATAAATCTTTTTAATACTCCAAAAAAATTTCGTTGAAGGCTTTAACCCAACTAAAGACCTTTACGCTTGACTTGAGTTATGGAATTCATCTTGTTATAGTACTTTACGACAAACATTCTCAATTTAAAGATCTATTTTAAGATAATACTGGCATATTGTGGAAACTTTGTGTTTTACTAACATCCACGGGATACGTCGATGAGTTTATCCGGAAACCCGCTTACTTAAATAGGGTGACGAGACACCTATAGTGGATTAATAGTATAACATGTGCTATAATCAAGAAGCCTGCTATACCTAACTATCAAATTTATTGAATACGTCATTGAAGTTTGTATGCTTTATCTTTATAAACTGTTTTATACTTTACTTACAATTTAACTTAACGCTTTAGTATTACTAAACTCTACTCTCCAATAGTAAGCGTTTTAACGTTTTGGTTACCTGTCATTGACATAAATTGTTAGATCAGATACAGTTTATAAAAGAGGCTAAATTAATACAACCATTTTTTATAAACATCAATCAATGTATCCATGTAAAACGAAGTAAACGGGACGATAAGGTTTGTCACAATGATTATCCTCCTTTTCGGCATGTTCTGCACATTTGTCTATTAAACTTGGACTCAAATGTGCTTTTCCGCGTATTACATTTTTATCGAATTTTCCACTAGATTTTATAAATTTATTTTATCATGGATACACCTCATGAAACTTTGAGCAGGAATTGTTTGAGATCATATTATAGGTCCCTTTTCATTGATAGCGATAATTATTTAGCATTGCTCTAAAATAAAATCATAACTTTGATCAACTTATGTCCTGATCTAACAAATCCACAAGTTCCAGCGAGTACGATACGGTTTCAGCAACATGGAGCACCGCCACATTACAAAATCAATGTCCGGCAGTACCTCAACCAAATATTTCCAAATCGGTGTATAGGGAAGCGAGGATCGATGGGAGGGCCAGCACGATCCCCTGACCTGATGTTATTAGACTTTTTCTTATGGGAATATTTCAAAGGTATTGTATACTTGAGGCTAGATCGATCACGCCTGAGATGTTGAGAACATTAGAAGAAATTTCTGTGTAAGATTAGGATGTTGCCAAGACGTTGGCGGCGAGCATTTTGAACATTTACATTGACATTAATGTTTTTTTTTGTTTTTTTACATTATCAAGAAATAAACAGTATTGCTTATTAGTTTTTCAGTGTAATGAATTTCTGTAATCAAATCATTTTCTTTTGTTAATGTTAATTTTTGCAATAAATCCGAAAGCACTTAATATTTTCGAAACAATTGACGGTAGGTATAGGACATCGTACATGTAATATGTCTAGAATTCTCTGAAGAATCCAAAAATTGAATAATGTACAGGGTGTTACATTTAAAATAAGAAAGTTGGTATTGGCAAATGTTACATGATACACCCTGTATAAAAAGTTTTTGTTGAAAAGAACGCGCAACTAAAAACAACAATGGAAGTGTCCGAGCTTTTTTTCAAACATACCCCTATTTGTTATAAAGACTTATAATAACGCCCCCAATTATCTATTACCGAATTTATTCCATTTGGCTAATACGCACTGTATACTTTATTTGTGTTTTCAATTCTTAGTTCTTGTTGAATGTAGTTATCTACTGAAGTGCTAAATAATAATTTATTCAAAAGCTTTGTAGGGTAACAATTTACACATAAAATATCTTTTAGTATAAACAGAGTTTTATTTATTAAAGACTGTGGCAAATTTTCATTATTTTTTCTTTAAGACAATCTTATTTAATATTGAACTTCGTAATAAAATGCAAATTTTATATATCTGTTTGAAGAAGGTTTCTTTATACTAGTCGAAAATGGCATTATTGTTAGGATTTGAAATAACTAAGGTGTCTAGAAACGGTACACTATCCCTGGTGTCTTCTACTAACGGGAAGAATCACGCCCGTGTTTCGAACGCGGCCGAAATTGTTAGAAGAGTGCAGTCGCTGCGAGGTGGTAACCCATCTTTGTCATATATATATATATATATATATATATATATATATATATATATATATATATATATATATATATACTATATTATTCGCAACGTGCAGAAGGATATAGGAATGTGTGTTGGAAGCTTTCTGGATCATATTGTGTAAATTGTTTATTAGTTTCAACAAATTAATAAGTTGCTTATTAATATTACTATTTTAGTATTAGTAATTTTGCAAAGTTAATGGGTAAATAACAATAAAGTAACTAATGTTATGTTTGTAATACATGTACGCCTTATTTAACATAAAAAATTAAAATGTACCAACAAACATTAAACATGATAAAATAATATAGTATTATGTAATTTTTGGCGAATTGCTGCTTTTGTTTATTTTTGGCATAGGTATAGATTCTAGTGTTAGCATAAGTATTAGAAATACACTTAATTCGTTGTATTTCATGCAAATCATCATGTATGTCAACAATAGGTTGTGATGGCTGAAATAAGGTAGAAATCTTTGTAACAAAATGTTGCATAACTGTTCTTAATATTTTTTGTTCGATTTTTTTTTTGTTATTTAGCCCAGAGCAATTTCACTCGAAATGCTTTGTCGGTGAATTTGTCAATTTCAAAAGCACTTTTTAGGGGTATATAGTGTGCTCAGAAAGTAACGGATAAATGCATTTTTTTCGAAATCGTTAATTTGTGGTCAAAATCCTGCGACACGTCGATTTTTTATTTTGATTCCAGATTTTATGCTATGCCGCACATGTAGATGGCGCTGCGCACTTTCCGGATATGACGTCAAAGTTCATATTTTTAAATGGTAATCCTGTATGTTCTTCGCGGAAATCGATGCAACTCATTCCCCCAAGTAAAAAAATTCCCTATTTATTGGGATTATCTGAAACAGTATGCGCGATATTAATTATTAAATGTGGCATAAGTCGAAAAGCGATGCGGTGTTAGTGTTGTCAATGTTTGCGTTAAATTAAGAACCAGGGTACTAAACAGTGCGCAACATTTATTAAAATAAATATAAACTGAACGAAAATAAACATAAAATAAGACTTGAAAGCGTTTTTGTCTTCCGGTGACAAAAATGCATCCTTCAAGTCTACTTATAACGATACATAAATATGCGGTTTTCGGCTACTTGAAAATAAAAAATAAACTCCATATCGAGTTACCTAGTTGCTTGTTGTTTTGACAAGCGCCTACATTTCACTCACACCAGTTCCGTTTTTGACGAACACCGCACCACTTTTCGAATTATGCTACATTTAATAGTTAATATGGCGCATACTGTTTCAAATAATCCCAATAAGTAGGGCATTTTTGAACTCAGGAGAAAGGATTGCATCGATTTCCGGAAGAACATGCAGGGTTGCCATTTGTAACGTGCAAAAATCGATACAGGATCGCTTATATCATTTTATCTGGTTACTGTTTCTAAATGCTACATTAAATAAGTATCTGTGACTTATATACTTAGTAAAGTGCTTTAAGCTTAGTAGTATCTATTTTCTTAATTATATTGCTTTATCATTTCTGTGTTTATGACATTTACTAATGAGTAATGAGTATAATAGATTAAATGTTATACAAAATTATTGCTATATTGTAGCTAATTTCTACTTCACATATGATTTTCTTTTATGACGTGTACGTTTCTACATTATACGAAAATTATTTCTCTCTCATATCCACCTTTGTATTTCCAAAGTTTACTCGTTTATAGTTCCAGTAGTTTAACGTATTAAAGCTTTCTTTAATTTTAACCATTTACATATAAAAATTAATACCTAGAGCGCCATCTCTGAGATGTACGTAGTTCAGGTGATTGGTACACTTAACTTTGAAAAAGGGTTTTACTTTGCTCTTTCTTCATAAATACACTGTATAAATAACGAGTTTATTCTGTTAGCAATACATAAAATGCTATTGTGGTAACAATGATTGCTACGAATATTTTTTAAGTAGTAAAATTGTTTCATGATGGGTTGGCTTTCTTCTCAAAACCGCCATTGCTGTGGAAGGGTTGACATTTCTAGAAAATTTTTCTGTTTCTATTTCGTAGATGTTAAGCATAACTTTTTTTGGAAAATTTTCACAATACAGTATGGCTCTGTTGTATAGAAGTGATATAATCCCTATTAAAGGCGGATGTAATAAAAATATTTCACTCCATCTACATCTGTTCAGTAAGCCGTATCAGATCTCGTTAACCTCGTTGTAATTAGAACTTCTCTTTCAGGTTTCAAACACAAACGAATTATTATTTCTTCAAAGGAGTGGATGTCAGCAATTGGTTAAGACATTTACACTAACGCTCGCATTCGACCTTAGAGGTAACACCTTCTCACTGAATAAACACTATAATCTCTCATCCTCGTTTTAATACTTAAGTTCTCATATAACTTTACCGTTACGATTACATCACAGTTCATGTTTACATTTGGTTTTGTTTTTATTGGTGTAACAAGATTGCCCGTTCTGTATTTCTTGGCTTATTATTTGGATTGTACTGCTAATACACCGTGGTCCGCTGTGACTAACGTACTTGGGATAGCGTGATTGTTGAGGTTACACCTGTATTGAAGCTGTTGAAATCCTGGCTGCTTTGATTAACGCATAAACCTTTGTAAAGACTGGTCAGCTCTTTCCTTTTATCGTATCTAAATTGCCTTCAGCAGATTACGATCGCCTACAACGAAATTAAGTACACTTACCTTATCTCCATTAACAAGTATTTGACAAATATGTTATCTACACGTGCTGCATGTACAGCATAAAGTCCGGAATCAAAATAAAAAATCACTCGTCGCAGGATTTTGACCACAAATCAACGATTTCGAAAATAATGAATTTATCCTTTACTTTCTAAGGCCACTGTATACAATTTGCTATTGTAAACGAATTGAGTGTAAGAATAACGTTTGTTTGTATTTACAACGTAAGAGTGACCAGACACATTACAATCTTGAATTAAAGTTTTATGACAATGAACACAATAAAATTCTGATAATAAAACCTCCAATATAAGACAAAATGTTTTCTTGGAAAGCTGAAAGAGTGATTCTATCAAGCTGTGACATTAATTCATTTATTTGATTGTACATTTAATTAGTGTGTCTTATTTTATGTACTTGGAGAAACTGTATTAACACTAGAACTACCGCGGCGGTCAATTTGACCGTGTGCTTTCTTTAAAATGTTGTTTCTCCGTTGTGCTTGTAGTTACGGTATTGAAGTATTATGACTTTTTCTAGATTTTTATGTTCTTTTAGAATACAAAAAAATATAAATAAAATCAAGCCGTTTTAGGTTTTTTTGTAGTATTTGTATAACTGCCGAACCGTCATTTTGACTGCTCATATATTCATAATCAGTTTCGAGGTTGTATAACAAAAATAATTGTAACGTTGAGATAAAACAATGTATTTTACTATTATTGTGGTAATGTTTATGATTTTACTGTCAAAAAATGTTTGAGAGGGACATCAATATTTTCTAATTGATCCAAAGCTAAATTTTGGAAGCTGAAAATATTAGCAAAAAAATCAAGCCCGAAAGTTTTCCTTGTTCTTTGGGCTTTTTTAATGATGTATTTTTATACTGTACAATCTAAACGTTTACAGTTATCTTCCTCAGTAGTAACATCTATTAAAATTGTTAAAGATTTAAGAACAATTGATTAATTTATAGCCTTTTCCAAACATACTTCTAGAATTCATAATATCAGAAATTCTATTAAGTTACGTTAAAAATTCAGTCGTTGCCTCACTTCCTATAAAGTCTCGACAAGCAGATAATCTTAAAAAATCTGTGTCATTAGCCACACTACTACAAATTGTTTGAACAGCCAAACGTACATTCATTTTTTTATTATAGAAACTAACATAAGGTTCTGATAAATGATTTACTAGCTTGAAAACCTCCGTTTCTTGTATGTCATGGAGTTTTTACACATATTTCAAGGAAATTCCTTCAGTAGGAAATGTAACAGAACAATCAGCACATTCATTCCTGCATAGTTGTAACATATGACATGGGTCTCAGACACAATAAATTTGACTGTCGTCTAGTGGGTGTTTAAATTTTGGAACTATGTACGCTGGGGATAGATTACAACCTAAAAATTAGAATGTTTTTAAATTTGAGCATGTACCAACAAATAATGGAGCGAACAACTATGCGAATTTCATATAATTTTTGAATTGCCAATAACATCAATTGACTTAGTGTTATGGCAGTTACTTTGTTTATATAAAAATATCAAATTGGGAATTTTTATTTTTGCGAATATGATACAATTCGAAAAACTAGTGCTTCTGTTGCCATTTCCTCACTACATATGTTTGAAAAATGCCTCCAAAGTCAAGATACCCAGAGTATTTATCACCTTTCTTATCAAATACTAATTCTGAGCTTATTGTCGTAGCATCAAACATTAGATTAACATTTTTTAAATAATTACAGATAGCAACCTTTGTTTTAAAAAGTCTAATACTTCTGTTAAATAACCCGCATTATACTCACGAGCTGCCAACCATTATCTTACCACGGTCTCACTAACACCCACGGGATTCTTCGATTAGTTTAGCCGGAAACCCACTTACCTAAATAGGGGTACGAGACACCTAGAGTGGATTAATCGTATAACATATGCTATAATCAAGAATACTGTTATACCTACCTAACTTTCAAATTTTTGGATACGTCGTTGAAGTTTTATTTTTATAAACAGTTTCGTACTTTACTTACAATTTAAAGAAACAGGTAGCGCTTTTGTATTACTAAACTCTACTCTCCAATAGTAAGTGTTTTAACGTTTTGGTTATCTGTCATTGACATAAATTGTTAGATCAGATACAGTTTATAAAACAGGATAAATTACTACAACCATTTTTTACAAACATCAATCAATGTATCCATGTAAAACACAGTAAACGAAACGATAAGATCTCTCACAATGATTATCGTCCTTTTCGGCATGTTCTACACATTTGTCTATTAAACTTGTACTCAAATGTGCTTTTTCGCGTATTACATTTTTATCGAATTTTCCGTTAGATTCTATAAAATTTATTTTGTCATGGATACACCTCATGAAACAACGAAAATGTACTTCATCGGGCAATTTAGTTTGTTCTAACCATGTGTTCGACAATTCTGTATCAACATTTGTTTCTCTCACGCATTCATCATGTGAAGGTGCTACTAAATGCTTCCAATCATCCATAGTAAGCGATTCAATCTGGCACATACGTCTTATTAATGTTTAATTAAGGAATATAGTAAATGTCTTACCTGTTTACACATAATGATGTTAGTGCACAGAATTATTAATAAGAAAAGGTGCATTCTTAGTAGTCGAGAACACTGAACACAGTGTTTGGTTTAGGTTTAGATGCGTATTAAATAACAAGTTCTTGGGAAAAATTGTTTAATTTGAATACACAATTTAATATTAACATAATAATAATACATTTATTACAAGAAAAAGAACCTTGCCGAAAGCGTAATAAAGTAAATACTTATACATATACCATATACATATATCAATATATACATATATGCAGGATGACAATATTTTCCCTAGTACCTGTACTAAAGGACCACGCCATTTTCTTATGGAAAGTGGCCCTTGGTTAAAGTGTCTAATTTTTTGATATGTATTAGGTCTTGTCGTACCCATCAATATTGCTCATAGGCATAAAGTCATCCTATGGCTAGGTTTATACAGGATGTTAAAGTTTCAAAATACCTACTTTTCTATGCTCATTATTTTTGGTTTGAAAGTACTGATGTTCATTTCATCTTTTAAATGCGTTTTTTACATCTTTATAGGATATGTAGTTGTACACAAAGGGTACCATTCAATCTTATTTACAGCGTGATACGCATTTTGGCATTATAGTTTTTTAAAAAAGTTATTTTGCTCTATTACAGCCACAAAAAAACTATTGTGAAAGACTCTTCATTGGATATGATATTGTGTTGGTTAAGTAAATAGTTACAAATATATATTATAGAAGGTGATTAATAATTTTTGTCCCAATCATCAATTCTTTTTAAAATCAAATAACGGAACCCTCTGTATGTGGGAATTGATTTTGATTTCATTTTATCCTTTAGTTAGACAAATCAGGTACTACTTAAGATTGTAAAGGGTGATTCAATAATTTTACGAAGTCGAAAAACTTTCCTTTTTTTCATCACTCTGTATCTATTAATTGACTCGGTCAAAATATATTGATTTTAAAATTCTCGAATACAGCATATTATAGTGATTTTGTTCCTAAATTTTCGTTTCAATCCTATGAGACAAATTTAAGAAGGAATGCCGTTAGAAATGTAGGTATTACAGAGATGCTAAAAGAATGTAAATATAAGTACAATGTTTAATTAATTACAACCGTTCATACCTCTTACAGGTGACACACGAGCCGGTAGTGAATATTCAACGTAATTTCGATTGAAGTGTCTGTATATGCATAGAATTAGTATTGAATGCTTTTATATTCGAAAACCTGAAAGCAATTTTAATTACCATGCGGTTATCGAAACATGTGCCGCTTACCGAAGATGTGGACGAATGAATAATTTCAATTATATCCGCCTTTTAAAACCGTTAGTGATACTTTTACTTTACCAAGTATTACTTTAAGTGAGAATTTCCCAAAAAATTATGCTTCAGCATACAGAACCAGAAACGAAAAATTCTCTAGAAACTCAACATCCACCATCAAGGGCGTGCTTAAAAAGGAAGAATGAAAAATTGGCCAACACCTTAAAAATCAATTTTACAAACTTGCGAAAAATTTGTATTTAATCATTATTGCCAAAGGTTAAAAATGTGTAGAAAATATATATGTATTATATGTATATGTATTATTTGACCCCAATAGATCCCAGGTTCCTTTTTACTGCTTTATATTAAATTTGACTTATTTTAACTAAGTAAGAGATGTGTACGAAAGTTAAATACATTAATTTAAGTGAAATTAGGGATGCGCAAAAATTTGCGAAATAGTGAATTGGAAGCAATCAACCCAAGAGTAAATTGCTGTTTTTAGTAAGTAAATTTAACCTAATGACGAACGTTGTCAAAAAGAAACGTTTTCCAATTAAACACGTGACAGTGTTACAAACTAAGGTATTGTTGTACAGCGTACACTGAAGTCACCACAAAAAAAAAATTAAGTCCCGTATTAAAAAGCACTTATATGAATATTCCACAAGTCTTACAAGCATTTAATTAGTAAAATTTACAGAAAACATTTTATTACTATACATAGCAAACAAATCCTGATTAGCTAAGAAATATACTGCTAGGTGACTCGGCCCTATTACAAAAAACACTCGCTGTTCCTTACACCGTTAGATGATAACTCAGCAACAAGGCCTAATTTTGTTCCCTGAAATATTCTGCTAGGTAGCACCATCTTTATTACAGAAAAATACTCATTAGTCCATACCCCGCTAGATGGCTCTACAAACAAGCTTTGTCTTACAAGTTAGCATTAGTCCCCGTACTATCTCCCCATCAAGGGCCTAACACACAACCCTGACTTATGAGGTAGCGTTAGGGGTCCATACTATTTCCAATCAGGGGGCGCAGGCCTACACTTGCCTTATTAGATAGCATTGGGGTCCTTATTCAAATTTAAAATTTCCAGCGCAGGCCCAGACCAAGAGCAGGTTCCTACTCCTGTCTTATAATATAGCGCAAAGCAGCTAACCCCTATGAGCTATTTCCTACCCTTGTCTTACAAGAACCTCCATTAAAACAATTTCTCAGTGCGGCACCAGGTCCAAGAGTTAGTCTCCACACCTGTCTTACAAAAACCTCCATTAAAACATTTTCAAACCCCTGCGCAAGCCCGAGCCCTAGGCCGATTTCTCAAGGTAAAAACCTGTTGCTCAAGGTAAACAACTTTCTCAAGGTCAAACCGAGGTCTGCCACGTGGTCGGCCGTGGTAAATCCCCAAGGTCAAATGACCTCACAAAAACTGAAAGGCGAGGTGCCTCACTACTACTTAGGTCACTAGACCATATATTTGTAAAAGGCAAGAACAACAACAATTTTTAAAGGGCCTCAGAAAAGCTGCTAGTAACAGTACCAGTGGTTATATTGACATTAATAGTTTCACTGACGAAGAATTTGTGGTCTTTGATCTCAATAAATAAAGTTCAATTTCGTGAACTTTTAACGGTATGTCAAAATAATGACAACGAAAATATCTCAAAACAACATCTACCTATGTAAATTGCGACAAGGATTATCAGACGAATTTTTAACAATTTAACACTATCTTAGCAGGTCAACTACTAGTCGCATAGTATCTAAAGTGAGGATTTGACCTATTCAGTACTTTGTCCCTAATAATGTTGGATTTGGAGCAATTACCAGAGAAGGGTACATCGAGAGACATGTAACACCATTTTCAAATGAGCTTTACAGCGCTCAATCAAATAATCAAAAGGGTCATCAGGGTGAACATTTGGTCAAATCGGAATTTACTGTAACTCCATTTGGCTATATATTAGCCATACAGGGCCCATATTTTTCAAATTCTAAAAATAATGACGCTGCGCTTCTAAGAAACGAATTCGAAAACGATATAAATGGCATTCGCGAATGGTTCACTGACGCTGACATTGTAATTGTTGATAGAGGTTATCGAGACGTAATTTCTATTCTTCACGAACTTTGGATAGAGTCACATATACCTCCTTCGCTTAAGTTTTTTAAAGGAGTTGTTCTATTCCACCAAGTTAAATATATAGGGGATTTATACAGAATTGCTGGGGCAATAATTAATCAGTTTTACAGATTAATTGAATTGCCGAATTTGACTGTGGATCTGGCTAGGGAAATCTTGCAAATGTCAGCAGAAGTTGCTGTAGTACAAGCCCGAGGTTGAAAATGACAACCTTCAAAAAGAACTGGGCGATGGAGGACACTAACTCACAACCATTTTCCACATTTTCCTCGACTAACATTAGAATATTGACAAAATCTATGAACCCCATACAGTTGTCGATTGTTGCACTTGCAAACCTGGAGCCAGAACTGTTGGGATGTGTTCACATGTGGTAAGCGTCTTATGGTTTCTTGGATTTGTAAGGCATCAACGAAATACCAGGTATCTTTCAACCACAATTTTAAATTATGCTGTTCATGCCAGAAACAGAAACCATGATAATGACCAAAACTACCCCGAAATAATTGATTGAAAAATCTGAATTTATTTGTGTATTTATGCTAAACACTGTTACACTACCTATGTGAAACCTAATATATGTATATATATATATATATATATATATATATATATATATATATATATATATATATATATATATATATATATATATATATATATTCA
>JARFJB010000105.1:257500-275000 GCA_036346205.1 Vesta saturnalis
AAATAAATGATGTACTGTTGTTTATAATAATAATAGTATATTTTCAAACGCTAAGCTTTCCTTCAATTTTGTTAATAAACTTGTTTGTTCTAACGGTGATTGAACCTGCACTAACAATGCTGCAGTTAATGCGAAAGGACGGTTAGATGGGTAGCCACAATAAGTGTGAGATTGAATTTCTTTTGCACTCTGTGCGTTCAATAATACTGCTATTTTTTGAATTGAGAGCTGATTTTGTATGATTAAGTTAGATCAGTTTGGTATTTAATTGTTTTGATTTGATTAATTGATTTGTATGTTTGAGAAAGAGACGAGGAAGAGACGAACACGATCAACCTCTATTACAGAAAACATGCATTAGCCTTTACAACACCATATTGAACCACAAACAACCCTAATTGGTCCTAGGAATATACCACTAGGTGGCGCCACCTTTATTACAGAAAATACTCATTAGTCTATACCC
Organism: Vesta saturnalis; assembly: GCA_036346205.1. Lineage (NCBI taxonomy): Eukaryota > Metazoa > Arthropoda > Insecta > Coleoptera > Lampyridae > Vesta > Vesta saturnalis. The sequence goes on from JARFJB010000105.1 coordinate 257,967, forward strand.
CGTTAGATGGCTCCACAAAAAAGCTCTGTCTTACAAGTTAGAATTTGGGTCCCCGTACTATATCCCCATCAAGGGCCTAACACAAGACCCTGTCTTATGACGTAGCATTAGGGGTCCATAATATTTCCAAACAAGAGGAGCAGGCCTACACTTGTCTTATGAGATAGCATTAGGGTCCTTATTCAAATTTAAAATTTTCAGCGTAGGCCCAGGCCAAGAACTAGTTCCTACACCTGTCTTATAAGATAGTGCGAAGCAGCTAACCCCGAAGAGCTGTTTCCTACACTTGTCTTAGAAGAACCTCTGTTAAAACAATTTATCAGTGCGGCACCAAGTCCAAGAGCTAGTTAGTCCCCACACCTATCTTACAAAAACCTCCATTGAAACATTTCCAAACCCCTGCGCAAGTACAAACCCTAGGCCGCTTTCTCAAGGTAAAAACCTGTTTCTCAAAGTCAAACCGAGGTCAGCCACGAGGTAGGCCTTGGAAAATCCCCAAGGTCAAGTGACGTCATAGAAAGTGAACGGCGAGATGCCTCACTACTACTGACCTATTGTAAACCTTCAGCTAGTGGTTCTAATGTAAAGCCTTTATCATCGAGATGATGTAGGCATACCCGTTTGTTAGAATGGATATAAATATCTTTAATAACAAATATTTTAACCCTACATTCGAGAGAGAGTATATGAATATTGCACTGAGAATCACGTATAATGCATTTGACGATTGTCTTAAAATATTTAATTTAATGCAATTAGGATTGTTGGCAATTTGTCTGATCTCTGTAAGAATTTCCTAATTACAGTTAAAGCATATTTTACATTCTTGGTTTAACTCTACGTGCGTTCTCTCGTCGACTAATAGCAATATCTTGCTTTTCCGCATTAATTTCATACATTTGCCTATGAAAATATAACCTGATGTACGTGTAGCAGTTTAAACGAGCTACGAAAGCCATTTTGAAATAAATTGATAAATTATTAAAACTTACGTACAGAGAAAAACCTCGGCAAACACTCAACAACTAAGAACACAGCGTAATTAATATTTAAAAACGAAACCAATTGCAACAGAATCTTAACAATAACAAACAATACATTTAGTAACATAAACTTATAACTAATAACTCACTCAATAGAAACTGGTAATTAACAATTAACTTAAAATAACAGCTAAATAGATTCATAAACTTTTTCAAAGACTGTTTGACAGATAACACTAACAATTACAAAGACTAACATTATTAACTATGTTAATAGATATGTTACACATAAATAGGGTCAGAAAATGCATAATCCTCATTATACAAAATGTTACCAAAAGTTACAAAATTAGGTTGTCTGTTGTAATAATTTACATTATTTTAAAAAATACAAAGGGTGTGTCGTCCTTTTGTACGGTAGTAGGTCTTGTTTACTTTAATTTTATTGTCACTTTATAGAAGTTGCAATGTAAGCTAGGCAAGACGAGAATTTAAAGGCCGATAATGGTTAAAAAATAATGAATTACTTTTGCAGACTCATTTAAACTGTTGTATTGTGTGATCCCTAGTGAGAGACCTCCTATGTTTGTTTTTGACAATATCGAATTTCTCATTGATGTGAGAAGTCGCTGTTAGTTCGAATAGTTTTAGGATATTTTAAATGAGTTTCAAGTATTATCAGTGTATTTATATTAAAAACAGCTGGTAGGTATAAATATCTAGCATACTCGAATTTTAAACCTGCTGGTGAAGTATCTTAGTTATTGTTAATTAGAATAGGTATATATAAATGACAAACTTCTTTTTATCGAAACTGGGACAAGGATTCTGAGACCAATTTAAAAATTCTTCAATTTTTACACTAAGGGATTGAATGTAACAATACTAATAAATAAAATATTTATTATTAATGATTGTAAAATTATATAACTAAATCTAATGGGTTTCGGTAAGTCAGATTTCGGATTTTCTTAAATTGCCGATATGCATTCTACATTTGACCGGTTTAGGAGAAAAGCTTTGCACTATCTGCCCACAATTTTTTTTGTTGCTTGTTTTTTTTCGTTGTCAAACCTATATTATAACATATTTTTTTACCGTTTGGAATCTTCAGTTATAATTCATCAAGATAGGCGTATGTATAACATGTTCCAATCTATATTAGCCCTAGATCTAACTCTAACCATCGACTAAATAACATTTAGTCAGTGCTCTAACTATATCGAAGACCAAACGACTACTGGTCGGTTTGACTGTTACCACACAGTCCTAGTATTAGTTTTTAGTGTAAATATAGTTATTATACCTATACTGGTGTATATATGGTGCATATTTCTGGTTTTCAGTTTGCACAGCATGTGCACATGCTGACTTATGTATCATAATTTAAAACTACTCTCTGGGCGTTACAAATTCATTCCAGCTTAAACAATAAACCATAGAAGATAACACATTAGTTCCTTTAAAATATAACAGTTTCATTTGATATGTTTTGGTAAAACTTGCCAGACTTTATCTGCAGATCGACTAATAGGATTGAAACGAAGCTTTAGGAACAAAATCATTATAATATGCTGTATTCGAAGATTTTAAAATCAATATACCTTAACCGAGTCAATTTTTAGATACAGAGTGATGAAAAGGTTTTTCGACTTATCGTTATTTAATATTTTGCAAAATAACTGAATTGCCCTGTATAATCTTAAGTAGTACCTAATATGTCTAACTAAAGGATAAAATGAAGTCCAAATCAATTCCCACATTCAGAGGGTTCCGTTATTTGATTTTAAAAAGCAATTGATGATTGGCACAAAACTTATGAATCACCTTGTATGACATATTCACAACTATTTACTTAACCAACACAATATCATATCCAATCAAGAGTCTTTCACAGTAGCTTTTTTGTGACTGTAATAAAACAAAATAAAAAAAAAAAACTATTATGTCAAAATGTGTATCACCCTGCAAATAAGATTGAATGATACACTTTGTGTACATCTACATATTCTATAAAGATGAAAAAATTATATTTAGAAGATAAAATGAACATTAGTACTTTAAAACCAGAAATAATGAACACGGCACAGTAGGTGTTTTGAAACTTGAACATCCTGTATTTCTAAAACTAGTCATAGGATGACTTTGTGCCTTTGAACAATATTGATGAGTACAATTCCTAATACATATCAAAAAATTAGAAACTTTAACCGAAGGCCACTTTCCATAAGAAAATGGTGTGGTCTTTTACATAACCCAAATTTGGTGTACATAATGAATGGCTGTATAGACTGGTATATAATTTATTTCAATCCTTTACATATGTACACATAGGTGATAAGTAATAATCATCAACATAACCTCGAATATTAATATAAGATTCATGAACTTACATAAATATTTATCTTCTTTCAGCTATTCCAATTTTCTTTATTGAAGTTCCATTACCCAAATCAGATGTAACTTGCACGAAGTATACTGATCCTGCGGTGGTTGACATACAGCATAAGCTTATACAGGTATAATGCTTAAATACTTCTTTGAAATATTTACTAAACTTTTCGTAAACACTTTTAATTTTATTTATTACATAATTAAATATAATTATTTGGTTTAAAGTTATTATATAATTAAATACAATAATTTATCTGCATACACATTTTATTCAATCAAAATTTTTTTTAAATTTTATTTCTATTGAAGTAATAACACCATGATAACTTTGTTAAAATAATTTTATATTAAAAAGTAATTGAAAACATGATTTAACTTCTATTGTTTAACGATAACACATCACTCGCACAAATAATTTACATTAACTTTACTTACTATGTATTTAAAAAATTTCAATTGTTTTGGTATCTGAATTATTTTACGTTACACGAAACACACGACTAATCTTAAATCTGAACCCGTCTACACATCGAGCGACATATATTCAGCTTGAAGGATCGATAGAAGAGACTCTTTGAAAAGTATAACAAAATCATAGCATTTCATTTTCTAACAACCAATTTGATTGGAACAATTTTTCTATACAAACATAGCAGACCTTAATTCTGATTGGATAATCATATTTCTGAAATTTTCAAATTATTACTTTTACACATAACGTTTTTATATGTGAACATATCTTAAAAACATGATTATTTTTGAAATCTACACAAACTTTTCTTTTCATCGATACCTCACATGCCCTACTTAATTTTAAAATACTTAATTCATTTAAATTTCAATAATTATGCAGTTTTACATATACAAATTTACTTATATATAACTTATCTTACTTTATACAGGAAAATTATAAACAGAAATGGATTCTATGGCCCAAAAAACATCAGTCTCTAACATTACATAATTATAGTTTATTTTGAAAATTTCCATCTCAACCTCTATGTTCGTACTTAACAACCTGGTTTCTCAACACTTGCACTTAATTTGCATTTACAATGTTATTTTAAGTTGCAACACTTTCTCTTGGGCTAAAATGTAAGTTATCTTCATAATAATTGTTTAATTTCACACTTCACACTTGTAAGTTCTATGAATCTCTTCTAATTTCGTCTCTTATTTTGCAATTTAACACACACTTTACTTCACCTACATTAACTGATACAAATTATCTTCTTTTACTTTCAGAACAGGAGTAGATTATGCTATCGGAATAGGATTTCCTTATCCAAATGCATAACATGAATTTTATTGAGGCAAGTACATATTCTAAGATAATAAAGACTTACCTTTTTTGTGTTTTTTAATGGTATATTTTAAATTATACAATCTAAACGTTTCGATATCACTTACAGTTATCTTCGTCACTAGTAATATCTATTAAAATTGTTAAAGATGTAAACAATTTTGTCAAAGTTAAAGAATTAAAACATAGAAATCAGCCTGCTATAAACATAGCAGTTTCAGAATCGTATAAAGCCAACTATAGAATAAATTTTAGCAAAGAATAACTAGGTCATTAAAAATTAAATATTGTTAAACTGTCTTAAAGATGAGAAATTAGAACACTCTCTAACGGCGAAAGTTAACAATGAAAAATGTCAGCCTAGAAACACATTTAACAAAATTTAATCAAGGTGTGATGTAAGTGTAAAGCTGTGAAAAACTTCAATTTCAAAATGATAGAAGATTTCACAAATATAAACATAACATTAAATAAAATAATCCAGTTAAATCTAACAATGAAAAGCATAATGCAGAACTTATGTTAAATTATAGTGCTGTGGTAATTTAACATATAATTGGTAAAGCATTTGCTTTAAGGTCTAGGAAAAGCACAGTAAAAACCTAGACATACCAAAGGTCAAAATTAAAATCAAAATCAAGACGTATCGTTATGCCTTTTCTTTAATTATAAGATGCCAAAACCTATTTAAAAGGGGATTTTCTTCTTGTCTATTAAAATTATTAGGGTGTTTATGTATTTCAATAGCTTAATTATTAGTATGTTTATACATTTCAAAAGCTTCACGTTGTAAAATATAAATACCCTAATAATTTTAATAGACAAGAAGAAAATCTCCGTTTAAATAGAATTTAGCAACTAATAATAAAAAAAGGCATAATGGTACGTCTTAATTTTTATTTTAATTTTGACTTTTGGTATATTAAGGTTTTTTGCTATGTTTTCCTAGACTTTGAAGCAAATGCTTTACCAATTATATGTTAAATTGTCACAGCACTATAATTTAACATAAGTAGTTGAAATTAAGGTTAAAATTACAAAATTACAAAAAACGTTCTGCATAATGCTTTCATTGTTAATAACACTTGCACTTATTGTTCTTTGTCTTTGTTCGATTTAAATGGATTATTTTATTTCATGTCATGTTTATATTTGTGAATGCTTCTATCGTTTTGGTACTGAAGTTTTTCACAACTTTACACTTACATATTAACTTGATTAAATTTTGTTAAGTACGTTTTTTGGCTGACATTTTTCATTGTTACCTTTCGCCGTCAGAGTGTTCTCATTTGTCATCTTTAAGATAGTTTAAATATATTTAATTTTTAATGACCTCGTTATTCTTTACTAAAATTTATTCAATAATTGGATTTATCCGTTTCTCAAACTGGTAGCAGGCTGATGATTATGTTTTAATTTTTCAACTTTGACAAAATTGTTTACACCTTTAACGTTTTTAACAGATATTACTACTGACGAAGGGAACTGTAAGTGTTATCGAAACGTTTAAACTGCATAATTTAAAATACAACATTAAAAAAATCCAAAAAAGATACGTAATTTATTATGTCTGATAATGGTGAAAGTTTACATTTACATATTCTAACACTTCCGAACTACTAGCACGAGTAATTATGTAGTGCCATGATTAAAATGTAATACATGTGAAACTTAAATGAAATAGCAAACAACATGCCGTATATTTACATAGGTACTTGGTTTTTGTATTAAGTTGAACTTATGCAACTTGCGGTTTACGTATATGTTTAATCAATTCCTTCGCAATGACTCTATGTTTAATGTACCTTTTATTCTGAGCTTATGTCTATATTACCATGGCATTTATCATAGTAAATTTCATATTCATATATATATATATATATATATATATATATATATATATATATATATATATATATATTAAAGATATTTTTAAATATACAGGGTGCTCTAAACAAACGTTTGGTTGTAATTTGGCATTTGACGTTTCTATTGTACCAAACTTAATAACCTGAAGTTGAACCTGATATAAGAAAATTGTGCATGTGGCTAAAGCACCAATTTAATATAATTGTATTTCACAACCTACCCTAATTAGCTTATACTTTCAAACCTACCTACATATGGAGGAATAGAAGGTTATTCCATCGAATCTTTTTTACTAAATCGACTTAATAACTCATTCTATAACTTTTGATAAAGTTTCGCCAAGAGCAGTCATGATGCCAGGATGTGAATATGTGTGTACGCGTGAGCGCGTGCGTGTGTGTTTTTGTGCGTGTGTGTGTACATGAGTGCGAGTGCGTGTGCGTGTACGTGTGCGTGAGCGGGTGCGTGTGCGTGCGGGTGTGCGTGTGCGTGTGCGTATACGTGTGCGTGTGCCTGTGCCTGTGCGTGTGCGTGTGCCTGTGCGTGTGCGTGTGTGTACGTGTGCGTGTGCGGGTACGTGTACGAGTACGTGTACGTGTACGTGTACGTGTACGTGTGCGTGTACGTGTACGTGTACGTGTACGTGTACGTGTACGTGTGTACGTGTACGTGTACATGAACTTGTACGTGTACGGGTACGCGTACGTGTACGTGTACGTGTGCGTGTACGTGTAAGTGTACGTATACGCATACATGTACGAGTACGTATACGTGTAGGTGTACGTGTACGTGTACGTGCGTGTACGTGTACGTGTGCGCGTGTACGTGGTGTGCGTATACGTGTGCGTCGTATACGCATACGTATGTGACGTATGCGGTGGTACGTGTACGTGTACGTGTGACGTGTACGTGCGTCGTGTACGTGTACGTGTACGTGTACGTGTACGTGTACGTGTACGTGTGACGTGTACGTGTGCGTGACGTGCACGTGTGCGTGTACGTGTGTGACGTGTCGTGTACGTGTACGTGTGGTGCACGTGACGTGTACGTGCGTGTGCGTGTACGTGCACGTGTACGTGTCGTGTACGTGTACGTGTACGTGTACGCGTACGCGTACGTGTACGTGTACGTGTACGTGTACGTGTGTACGTGTACGTGTACGTGTACGTGTACGTGTACGTGTACGTGTACTTGTACGTGTACGTGTACGTGTACGTCTAAGTGTGCTTCTACGTCTGTGTGTGTGTGTGTGTGTGTTTGTGTTTGTGTGTGTGTGTGTGTGTGTGTGTGTGTGTGTGTGTGTGTGTGTCTGTGTGTCTGTGTGTCTGTGTGTCTCTGTGACTGTGTGCCTGTGTGCCTATGAGTGTGTGTGTGTGTGTGTGTGTGTGTGTGTGTGTCTGTGTGTCTGTGTATCTGTGTGTCTGTGTGTCTGAGTGTTTGAGTGTCTGTGTGTCTGTGAGTCTGTGTGTCTGTGTGTCTGTGTGTCTGTGTGTCTGTGTGTCTGTGTGTCTATGTGTCTGTGTGTCTGTGTGTCTGTGTGTCTGTGTGTCTGTGTGTCTGTGTGTCTGTGTGTCTGTGTGTCTATGTGTCTTTGTGTCTGTGTGTCTGTGTGTCTGTGTGTCTGTGTGTCTGTGTGTCTGTGTGTCTGTGTGTCTGTGTGTCTGTGTGTCTGTGTGTCTGTGTGTCTGTGTGTCTGTGTCTGTGTCTGTGGCTCTGTGTCTGTGTGACTGTGTGTCTGTGTGTCTGTGTGTCTGTGTGTCTGTGTGTCTGTGTGTCTGTGTGTCTGTGTGTCTGTGTCTGTGTGTCTGTGTGTCTGTGTGTCTATGTGTCTGTGTGTCTGTGTGTCTGTATGTCTGTGTGTCTTTGTGCACCAATTTAATATAATTGTATTTCACAACCTACCCTAACTAGCTTATACTTTCAAACCTACCTATACATATGGAGGAATAGAAGGTTATTCCATCGAATCTTTTTTACTAAATCGACTTAATAACTCATTCTATAACTTTTGATAAAGTTTCGCCAAGAGCAGTCATGATGCCAGGATGTGAATATGTGTGTACGCGTGAGCGCGTGCGTGTGTGTTTTTGTGCGTGTGCGTGTACAAGAGTGTAAGTTCCTTTCTTACAATTTTTATATTTGCCGCGGCTAAACTGCAATCGGTCTTTATATTCTAAACTAAAGAGGGGTGTGGGTTCGTCGGTATCTTTAATCTTAGCTCTACACTGTCCACATAAAATAATTAAAAATAGAATGGTTTAAAATAATATATTTTCCTATATTCACAATTCTAAGATGTTTATTCTTAAACTAATTTACTACCTGATTAACATAACTTAAATCTAAGGCTACGGTAGAAGGGAGACGGCGACGTCGGGGTGTCCACTCGGTTTGGGGACGGCACGTTTTCGTTATCCTCCTTCCTTCCTTCTACTCACTTGATACCAGGATCTATTGCAGTCGCAGTCGTTTCTGTAAATAGATTTTAATACTCCCTAGTTACACTCAATAATGATCGTAATATTCAAATAATTATTAACGTAGTGTTTAATTAATTATTTAGGCTGGATACGGCCCTGGCTACAAAAGAAAAGAATTTATAAACAAACTACTGGATATTAAAACGGGGATTGCGCGAATCTAGGTCACTAGTGAAAATCGATATCCCGAGTTCACTTGTGGTACGCATGACGGTTGTACCGGTCTAAGTACGTGCGGCTCTTTACCTTTAGAACTTTCTAGAAGACGGACAGGCGCGTACGCTTCGTGGATAAATTCACTTTCGCGATGTATTATGTTCGAGAATATGACTTCTTCAGGTCTACTTTTGCATTAAATTTAGTCTAGGCGGATTATACACGTTTGGTTGTATAATTAATATATGCACGTTATCTTCTGGGATGTACTTTTATGGTGGTGATTTCCTTTATGCAAACAAAGGAAATCTCACGTAGATACAACTGAACGTTATTTACTGGTATACGAGAAAACACGTATTTATTAAAGGCGGTTTTTTATACTTGCGGAATAAGCTGGTGGAAAACAATTAATTGATTCCTTTCTTGAAATCCAATTACTTAGCGCGTGGGTATCGGTGAACGGTTTTAGGCTACGATAGGTCTTTGACGGATACTCTACGTTTAATTCGATTTGTGATTATCAGCACTTCGGTCCTTCTCCAGCGAGCTGGTGAATTCCGGTGTTTAGAATGTAAGTGAGCGTAAATGATGAAAGCGGCAGGTCTATACAGTCCTACTTGGCTCTCGTCGGTATATGTTAGCGTGGTGAGTGTATACTCCCGACTACCTCGTGGCTTTTGCCCGTGGCCGTCTGGGGGTTGAGGTGTGTTTGCGCTTGTGAGCACTCCCGACTACCTCGTGGCCTTTGCCCGTGGTTGTCTGGGGGTTGGTGTGTGTGTGTTGTGTCCACTCTCGACTGCTCCGGGTCCTAGCCCGTCGCTCTCTGGGGGTTTGGTGTGTTTGTGTTTATGTTAGTGTTCTGAGTTACTCTACAGACTTACGTGTCGTTAATCACAAAGATCGAGGATAGCTTTTGATTTACAAAAGGTTCGCGATGCGCGTTCGGCAAATTTAAGGAGCTAAACTCGCGGTGGCTATCACTAGGCCTGCGGCGATTTACTTTAACGCGATCGTCACGTGCAGGTTCTGGAACAGGAGTTAGTCAAACGGACTAACTAATACAGGAGCTGGTGAAACCAACTAAATAATTCTCGGCGGCGGGATGCGTTCACGTGGCGCGTTTTTAAATACCGATAGATAGAGATCTATAGATATAATAATAATAATAATTTAAGGTGCCCGGCGCGGTTTTTATAGAGGACCCTCAGTAGGCGGTGATGGCTTCTGTTTGGGGGAATCCTATTTGTAATTGGCAGAGATTACTCTGACGTATAAAACTTTCGATGTCTTATGAAATCTACGTTGGAGTGGAAACAAATTAATTATTGTTGTGCAATCCATGAAATAATGAGAAATATTAAGTTAGGTACTGAGTAATACGGAATACTAAGAAATTTTAGATTAAGTTTTGCAGGTGGTTGAATACTAATAAAGCTTACATCATTTCTTTTACGAGGGCTGATTGTTAAATAATTAATTAATTAAAAAAATTTTGAAGTAATGGCTTGCGGTTCGTTACAAGAGTGCGAGTGCGTGTGCATGTACGTGTGCGTGAGCTCGTGCGTGTGCGTGTCCGGTGTGTGCGTGTGCGTATGCGTGTGCGTGTGCGTGTGCCTATAAGTGTGCGTGCGCCTGTGCGTGTGCGTGTGCGTATGCGTGTGCGTGTGCGTGTACGTGTACGTGTACGTGTACGTGTACGTGTACGTGTACGTGTACGTGTGCGTGTACGTGTACGTGTACGTGTACGTGTACGTGTACGTGTACGTGTACGTGTACGTGTACGTGTACGTGTGCGTGTACGTGTACGTGCGTGTACGTGTGCGTGTCGTGTACGTGTACGTGGTGACGTGTACGTGACGTGTGCGTGTGCGTGTACGTGTGCGTGCACGTGTCGGTGTACGTGTGCGTGTGCGTGTGCGTGTACGTGTGGTGTCGTGTGCGTGTGGTGTGTCTGTGTGACGTGTACGTGTACGTGTCGTGTATGTGTAGTCTGTGTGTGTGTGTGTGTGTGTGTGTGTGTTGTGTGTGTGTGTGTGTGTGTGTGTGTGTGTGTGTGTGTGTGTGTGTGTGTGTGTGTGTGTGTCTGTGTGTCTGTGTGCTGTGTGTCTGTGTTGTGTGTCTGTGTGTCTGTGTGTGTGCTGTGTGTTGTGTGTGTGTGTGTGTGTTGTGTCGTGTGTCTGTGTGTCTGTGTGTCTGTGTGTCTGTGTCTGTGTCTGTGTGTCTGTGTGTCTGTGTTGTGTGTCTGTGTGTCTGTGGTCTGTGTGTCTGTGTGTCTGTGTTTGTGTCTGTGTTGTGTGTCTGTGTGTCTGTGTGTCTGTGTGTCTGTGTGTCTGTGTGTCTGTGTTTGTGTCTGTGTGTCTGTGGTCTGTGTTGTGTTCTGTGTGTTTGTGTGTCTGTGTGTCTGTGTGTCTGTGTCTGTGTGTCTTGTGTCTGTGTGTCTGTGTGTCTGTGTGTCTGTGTTTGTGCCTGTGTGTGTCTGTGTGCTGTGTGCGTGTGTGTGTAGTGTCTTGTGTCTGTGTGTTTGTGTGTCTGTGTGTCTGTGTGTCTGTGTGTCTGTGTGTCTGTGTGTCTGTGTGTTGTGTGTCTGTTATGTCTGTGTGTGCTGTGTGTGCTGTGTGTGTGTGTTGTGTGCTGTGTGTGTGCTGTGTGTGTGTGTGTCGTGTGTGTGTGTGTGTGTGGTGTCTGTGTGTCTGTGTGTCTGTGTGTCTGTGTGTCTGTGTGTCTGTGTTCTTGCTGCGTGTGTGCGTGTGCGTGTGTGGTGGGTGTGTGTGTCGTTGTGTGTGTGTGTGTGTGCGTGTGTGCTGTGTGCGTGTGTCGTGTGTGCGTGTGTGCTTGTGGGTGTGCGTGTGTGGTGTGTGTGGGTGTGCGTGCGGGTGCTGGTGTGTCGTGTGCGTGTGCGTGTCGTGTGCGTGTGTGTCGTGTGTGTCTGTGTGCGTGTGTGCGTTTGCGCGTGTGTGCGTGTGGGCGCGTGTGCGTGTGTACGTGTGTGTGTGTGGTGTGTGTGCCTGTTGTGCTTTTGCGATGTGTGCGCTGTGTGTGTCGTGTGTCCGTGTGCGTGTTGTGCGTGTGTCCGTGTGGTGTTGCGTGTGTGACGTGTGCGTGTGGCGTGTGCGTGTGTGCGTGGTGCGTGTGCGTGTGTGCGTGTGTGCGTGTGCACGGGTGTACGGGTGTGCGTGTGGGTGTGCGTGTGTGCGTGTGTGCGTTTGCGCGTGTGTGCGTGTGGGCGCGTGTGCGTGTGTACGTGTGTGCGAGTGTGTGGATGTGTGTGCCTTTGTGCTTTTGCGCATGTGTGCGCCTGTGTGTGTGCGTGTGTCCGTGTGCGTGTTTGCGTGTGTCCGTGTGCGTGTTTGCGTGTGTGCACGTGTGCGTGTGTGCATGTGTGCGTGTGTGCGTGTGTGCGTGTGGGGTGTGTGCGTGTGTGCGAGTGTGTGTGTGTGTGTGTGTGTGTGTGTGTGTGAGTGCGTGTGTGCGTGTGTGCTTGTATGCGTGTGTACGGTTGTACGGGTGTGCGTGTGGGTGAGTGTGCGTGTGTGCGTGTGTGTGTGTGTGTGTGAGTGCGTGTGTACGTGTGTGCGAGTGTGTGAATGTGTGTGCGTGTGAGCGTGTACACGAGTGTACGGGTGTGCGTGTGTGTGTGCGTGTGTGCATGTGTGCGTGTGTGTGTTTGTGCGTGTGTGCGTGAGCGCGGATGTGCGTGTGCGCGTGTGCGTGTTTGCGTATGTGTGTTTGTGTGTGCGTGAGTGCGTGTGCATGTGAGTGCGGGTGTGCGTGTGGGTGTATGTGCGTGTGTGCTTGTGTGCGTGTGTGCATTTGTGCGTGTGTGCGTGAGCGCGTATGTGCGTGGGTGCGTGCCTGCATGTGTATGAGTGTACATGTGTAAGTGTGTGCGTGTGTGTGTGTGTGTGTGTGTGTGTGTGTGTGTGACGAGTGTGCGTGTGTGCGTCGGAGCGTGCGTGCGTGCGTGCGTGTGTGCGTGTGTGCGTGTGTGCGTATATGCGTGTGTGAGTGTGTGCGTGTGTGCGCTTGTGTGGGTGTGCGTGTGTGTGCGTGTGCGTGTGAGCGTGAGTGCGTGCGTGCGTTTGCGCGTGTGTGCGTGTGGGCGCGTGTGCGTGTGTACGTGTGTGCGAGTGTGTGGATGTGTGTGCCTTTGTGCTTTTGCGCATGTGTGCGCCTGTGCGTGTTTGCGTGTGTCCGTGTGCGTGTTTGCGTGTGTGCACGTGTGCGTGTGTGCAAGTGTGCGTGTGTGCGTGTGTGCGTGTGTGCGTGTGCACGGGTGTACGGGTGTACGTGTGTGTGTGTGTGCGTGTGTGCGTGTGTGCCTTTGCGCGTGTGTGCGTGTGGGCGCGTGTGCGTGTGTACGTGTGTGCGAGTGTGTGGATGTGTGCGTCTTTGTGCTTTTGTGCATGTGTGCGCCTGTGTGTGTGTGCGTGTGCCCGTGTGCGTGTTTGCGTGTGTCCGTGTGCGTGTTTGCGTGTGTGCACGTGTGCGTGTGTGCAAGTGTACGTGTGTGCGTGTGTGCGTGTGGGGTGTTTGCGTGTGTGCGGTGTGTGTGTGTGTGTGTGTGTGTGTGTGTGTGTGTGTGTGTGTGTGTGTGTGTATGTGTGGGTGTCTGGGTGTCTGTGTGTCTGTGTGTCTGTGTGTCTGTGTGTCTGTGTGTCTGTGTTTCTTAGAGCCTGCGTGTGTGCGTTTGTGCGTGTGTGCGTGAGCGCGTATGTGCGTGTGTGCGTCTGTGTGTGTGCGTGTGTGCGTGTGTGCGTGTGTGCGTGTGCGTGTGCGTGTGTGCGTGTGTGCGTGTGTGCGCTGTGTGTCGTGCGTGTGCGTGCGTGTGCGTGTGTGCGTGTGTGCGTGTGTGCGTGTGTGCGCTGTGGTGTGGTGTGGTGTGTGCGTGTGTGCGTGTGTGCGTGTGTGCGTGTGTGTGTGTGGCGGTGTGCGTGTGGGTGTGCGTTGTGGTGTGTGTGGTGGTGTGTGTGGATGTGTGGTGCCGTGTGTGTGCTTTTGGTGTGCGTGTGTGCGTGTGTCGTGTGCGTGTTTGCGTGTGTCGTGTGCGTGTTTGGTGTGCGTGTGTGTGTGCTGTGTTGCGTGTGTGCGTGGTGTGGTGGTGTGTGGGTGTGTGTGGTGTGTGTGTGTGTGTGTGGTGTGTGCGTGTGTGTGGGTTGTGGTGCGTTGGGTGGTGCGTGTGTGTGTGTGTGTGGTGGTGCGTGTGTCGTGTGTGCGTGTGTGTGTGTGCGTGTGCTGTGTCGTGTGCGTGTGTGTGCGTGTGTGCGTGTGCGTGTGTGTGTGCTGTGTGCGTGGCCGGTGTGCGTGTGCGGTGTGCGTGTTTGCGTTTTGTGTGTGCGTGTGCGTGTGCATGTGAGTGCGTGTGGGTGGGTGTGTGCGTGTGTGCTGTGTGCGTGTGTTTGTGCGTGTGCGTGAGCGTGTGGTGTGCGTGTGCATGTGTGGTGATGTGTGGTGTGTGGTGTGTGTGGTGTGTGTGTGTGGGGTGGGTGTGCGTGGTGCGTGGTGCGTGTGTGGTGTGCGTGTGTCGTGTGTCGTTGGTGTGGTGTGTGCGTGTGTGGTGTGTGGGTGTGCGTGTGTGTGCGTGTGGTGGTGGTGGTGTGCGTGTGTGCGTGTGGGCGGTGTGCGTGTGTGTGTGCGTGTGTGGGTGTGCTGTGTGCGAGTGTGCGCTGTGGTGTTTGCGTGTGTCCGTGTGCGTGTTTGCGTGTGTGCACGTGTGCGTGTGTGCAAGTGTGCGTGTGTGCGTGTGTGCGTGTGCAGGGTGTACGGTGTCGTGTGTGTGGTGTGCGTGTGTGCGTGTGTGCCTTTGCGCGTGTGTGCGTGTGGGCGCGTGTGCGTGTGTACGTGTGTGCAGTGTGTGGATGTGTGCGTCTTTGTGCTTTTGTGCATGTGTGCGTGCTGTGTGTGCGTGTGCCGTGTGCGTGTTTGCGTGTGTCCGTGTGCGTGTTTGCGTGTGTGCACGTGTGCGTGTGTGCAGTGTCGTGTGTGCGTGTGTGCGGTGGGGTGTTGCGTGTGTGCGGTGTGTGTGTGTGGTGGTGTGTGCGTGTGTGTTGCTGATGTGTGTACGGTTGTACGGGTGTGCGTGTGGGTGGTGTGCGTGTGTGCGTGTGTGTGTGTGTGTGCGGTGCGTGTGTACGTGTGTGCGAGTGTGTGAATGTGTGTGCGTGTGATCGTGTACACGAGTGTACGGGTGTGCGTGTGTGTGTGCGTGTGTGAATGTGTGCGTGTGTGTGTTTGTGCTGTGTGCGTGAGCGCGGATGTGCGTGTGCGCTTGTGCGTGTTTGCGTAGTGTGTTTGTGTGTGCGTGTGTGCGTGTGCATGTGAGTGCGGGTGTGCGTGTGGGTGTATGTGCGTGTGTGCTTGTGTGCGTGTGTGCATTTGTGCGTGTGCGTGAGCGCGTATGTGCGTGGGTGCGTGCTGCATGTGTATGAGTGTACATGTGGGTGTGCGTGTGTGTGTGTGTGTGTGTGTGTGTGTGTACAGTGTGCGTGTGTGCGTGGGCGTGCGTGCGTGCGTGCGTGTGCGTGTGTGCTGTGTGCGTATATGCGTGTGTGAGTGTGGTATGTGTGTGCGTGTGTGCGTGAGTGCGTGTGTCGTGTTTGCGTGGGTGCGTGTGTGCTGCGTGTGTGCGTGTGTGCATGTGCGTATGCGTGTGCGTGTGTGCGTGTGGTGTGGGTGTGCGTGTGCGGTGTGCGTTGTGTGCGTGTTCGTGTGCGTATGTGGTGTGAGTGTGTGTAAGTGTTTGGTGTGCTGTGAGTGTGTGGTGCGTTGTGTGGCTGTGGGTGTGTGGTGTGTCGTGTGCGTGTGTGTGGTGTGTGCAGTGTGCGTGTGTGAGTGTGGGTGTGTGGGTGTGGTGTGCGTGTGTGATGTGTGATTGGAGTGTGTGTTGTGTGTAGTGTGTGTGTGAGTGTGTGGGCTGTGGCGTGTGTGTCGTGTGGTGCGAGGTGTGGTGTGTAGCTGTGAGTGTGTGGATGTGTGAGTTGTGTGTGTGTGTTGTGTGTGTGTGTGTGTGTGTGGTGTGGTGTGGTGTGTGGTGGTGTGTGAGGTGTTGGTGTGTGCGCGTGTGCGTGTGTGCGCAGTGCGCGTGTGTGTGTCCGTGTTTGCGTGTACGTGTTGCGTGTATGCGAGTGATTGTGTGTGGTGGTGTGTTAGTGCGTGTGTGCTGTGTGTGTGCGTGTGTCCTGGTTGTCGGTGGTGCAGTGTGCGTGGGTGCGTGTGTGCGTGTGTGCTGTGGTGTGCGGTGCGGTGTACGTGTGTGCGGTGTGTGTGTGTGCGTGTGATCCGTGTACAGTGTGCGGTGTGCGTGTGTGTGTGTGCAGTGTGGAATGTGTGGTGTGTGTGTTTGTGCGTGTGTGCGTGAGCGCGGATGTGCGTGTGCGCTTGTGCGTGTTTGCGTATGTGTGTTTGTGTGTGCGTGTGTGCGTGTGCATGTGAGTGCGGTGTGCGTGTGGGTGTATGTGCGTGTGCTTGTGTGCGTGTGTGCATTTGTGCGTGTGTGCGTGAGCGCGTATGTGCGTGGGTGCGTGCGTGCATGTGTATGAGTGTACATGTGTAAGTGTGTGCGTGTGTGTGTGTGTGTGTGTGTGTGTGTGTGTACGAGTGTGCGTGTGTGCGTCGGAGCGTGCTTGCGTGCGTGCGTGTGTGCGTGTGTGCGTGTGTGCGTATATGCGTGTGTGAGTGTGTGCGTATGTGAGTGTGTGCGTGTGTGCGTGAGTGCGTGTGTGCGTGTTTGCGTGGGTGCGTGTGTGCTGCGTGTGTGCGTGTGTGCATTTGTGCGTATATGCGTGTGTGCGTGTGTGCGTGTGAGTAAGTGAGTGTGTGCACGTGTGCGTGTGTGAGTGCGTTCTGTGTG
>JARFJB010000105.1:285000-291093 GCA_036346205.1 Vesta saturnalis
GTGTGTAGTGTGTGTGTGTGCTGTGTGTGTGGTGTGTGTGTGTGGTGTGGTGACGTGTGTGTGTGAGTGTTTGAGTGTGTGTATGTGTGAGTGTGGTGTGATGCGTGAGTGTGTGGTGTGTGGGTGTGTGGTGTGAACGTGTGGTGTTTGCGAGTGTGTGTGTGTGTTGTGTGTGTGTGTGTGTGTGTGTGTGTGGTATGTGTGTGGTGTGTGAGTGCGGTGTGTGTGTGTGGGTGAGATGTGAGTGTGGAGGTGTAGTGCGGGTCGTGTGTGGTGGGTGTGTGCTGTGCGTGTTTGGTGATGTGTGCGTGTATGCGATGTGCGTTAGTGCGTGTGTGCTGTTTGCCTGTGTGCGTGTGTTCCTGTGTGCGTGAGTGCGAGTGTGCGTGGGTGCGTGTGTGCGTGTGCTCGCGTGTGCACGTGTGCGCGTGTGCGGTGTCGTGTGCGAGTGTGTGGGTGTGTTTGTGCATGTGCATGTGTGCGTGTGTGCGTGTATGCGTTTGTGCGTGTGTGCGTTAGCGCGTGTGTGCTGTGTCCGTGTATGCGTGTGTGGGTGTGTGCGTGTGTGCGTGTGTGAGGGTGCGCGTGTGTGTGAGTGCTTGTGTGCGTGTGTGCGAGTGTACAAGTATGCAAGTGTGCCTGTGGTTGTGTGTGCGTGTGTTCGCGTGTGCGTGAGTGTGTGTGTGCGTGTGTGAGTGTGTCCGTGTGTGCGGGTTTGCGTGTGTAGGTGTGTGCGTCTGTTCGTGTGTGTGTGTGTGTGTGTGCGTTTGTGCGTGTGCGCGTGTGTGGGTGTGTGCGTGTGTGCGTGAGTGTGTGTGTGCGTGAGTGCTTGTATGCGTGCGTGCGTGTGTGTGTGTGTATGTGTGTGCGTGTGCACGGGTGTACGAGTGTGCGTGTGGGTGTGTGTGCGTGTGTGCGTGTGTTCGTGTGTGCGCGTGTACGTGTGTACGTGTGTGTGAGTGTGTGGATGTGTGTTCGTGTATGCATGTGTGCATGTGTGCGGGTATGCGTTTGTACGTGTGTGCGTCTGTGTGTGTGCGTGTGTGCGTGTGCGTGTTTGCGTGTGTGCGTGTTTGCGTGTGTGTGTTTGTGCGTGTGTGCATATGTGCGTGTGTGCGCGTTAGTGGTGTGTGTGTGTGTGTGTGTGTGTGGTGTGTGTGTGTGCGTGTGGTGTGTGCGTGCGCTGTGTGATGTGTGTGTGCGTGTGTGTGTGTGGAGTGTGAGTGTAGTGTGTGTGTGTGTGTGTGTGTGTGAGTGTGTGAGGTGTGTGTGTGTGGGTGTGTGTGGTGTGTGTGTGTGAGGTGTAGTGAGTGTGGTGTGCAGTGTGTGTGTGTGTGTTTGTGTGTTTGATGTGTGGTGTGGTGGTGTGTAAGCGTGTTGTGGAGTGTGTGAGTGTGTGTGGTGTGTGGTGTGTGTTGTGAGATGTGGTGTGTGAGTGTGTGTGGTGGTGTGTGTGTGTGTGTGTGAGGTGTGTGAGTGTTAAGTGTGTGTGTGTGTGTGTGTGTGTGAGTGTGGTATAAGTGGTGTGTTTGTGTGGTGTGTGAATGTTTGAGTGTGTGATGTGTGTGTGTGTGTGTGTGTTGTGTGTGTGTGTGTGTGTGTGTGGTGTGTGTGTGTGTGTGTGGTGTGTGAGTGTGTGATGTGTGGTGTGTGTGCGTTAGAGCGTGTGTGTGTTTCCTGTGGGCAGTGTGCTGTGTGTGCGCGTGTGCGTGTGGGCGTTTGTGCGTGTGTGCGTGTGTACGTGTGTGTGAGTGGGTGTATGTTCGTGGGTGCGTGTGTGCGTTTGTGCGTGTGTGCCTATGTGCGTGTGTGCGTGTGTGCGGGTGTGCGGGTGTGCGTGTGTGCGTGAGTACGTGCGTGCGTACGTGCGTGAGTGCGTGTGTGCGAGTGTACGTGTGTGCGTGTGTGCGTGGGTGCGTGTGTATGTGTGCGTGTGTGCGTGTGTGTGTGTGGGAGTTTGTGTGTGTGCGTGTGCGCGTACTCGTGCACGTGCGCATGCGCGTCGCCCTGTGTGCGCGTGCATGTGTGTATACATATCCGCGAATCGGTGTTTTTCGAGTTTTTTGATGTTTTGGCACGGCTCTAATAAAAATTTTAACATTTAACATAGGAAAACTTCTAGTTAGAAGGTTCATATTAGTAGATAATTCTACTGTCCTAACCAAGATCTGTCTCAAGGTAAGTTTCCCCAAAGGATCTATTCCCCAAAACAGTGTTCCGCTTCTCAATATCAGGTATCCGTTTCTGAAATACCGATAGCTGTTTTCCAAATCATTCATTTGACCGGACGCTGCATCTGGGTGGGATTTTATCTGATATCAACTTTCTTCTTCCAGATGGGAAGGTAATATACATCTATTTATGTATTTTAAGCTGTCGAAACACTGATTAGTTACCTAGATATCTTAAATTAGGGCTAATTTTGGCAACTGATTTATCTATAGTTCTAGATCTGTGAATTAATCTATACATTCTTACTTCTAAAAATGAAATACGTATTGTGCTGTAGTGTTTTATTAAGGTTGGCTATACCTATTTTATGGAATCTACGTTTTCTACAGTACCGGGGGGAATTAACATAGTGAAAAATGGCCTCGTTAAAATAACGAATGTAATCCCCTAGTAACATTAACAGCAAAATAAAACCGTATCCTTATAAGGAAATAGAACCCCCTTCCCCAAGCTTACGTAATACACAAAGAGCCGTAAGTTGCACCTGGAAGGAGTTGCTAGCGATATAAAATAAGAGTATGTAGATTTAGTATATAACGCTTGGTGTAAAGCATGGTCTTTTCGAAAAAACGCGGATTTAGCCCAAAACCTAAAAAAAATTGGCCTCATATTCGTGTTAAGCGACCCACAAAACATAGAGAACAAATGTGATTATGACTGTACCTAAAACTTCCGCTAACTGTCCTTTTTATTCCTAAATTGACTAGCCTATGTCTACTGTTGAGTCTGTAAATAAGTTGCTACGGTGTACTTTAGTATGGAACATTAAAGGATGCGAGGGAGCATGTATATAAATTCTGTTAGGGCCCAGAATATACTCTGACTTTTTCATAACATTCAGAACCAATGAGATACCACATAAAAAGTAATTTATCAACATGACGTTAGCGGTTTTCCACTCTCCTTTCTCAGATTTCTGCATTTGCCAGAAAATACCGTATATGAATTTTTGCGCAAAGAAACACTAACAATCGTGGATTATATAAATTCATATTTTATTATCCGTGTTTAATATCAAATTTAGCTTTTATTCCTAAAGGTCTCGGCTGCATATATGCCTATTTTGCAATATACAAATTTGTTGGTTTTTGATCATAGTGTATGCAGATAATGTGCGCTTCCATATACCTTAAAAGGATCTATCCATCTAATTTGCCTGTAAATGAAAAACAATGAAACGGAAATTGAACTAAAAACAAAAAAGTAATTGAAATTTTTTGTTACAAACCAATTAATTTTATATCAGTAAATGGCATACATGTATATGTTAACTCTAAAAAAATTCTTTTATTATTGATTTAGCAAAATATGCTCTAGTTGTAATGAAAAATACGTATTACAAGGGTTTATGTTTGTATAAAGTGTTACAATAGATTCTCTCTCACAAAAAGTGATGTAATTAAAAAATTCACTGATTTCAATGTGTTGTATATACAGTGTGGACGTTTAGGTTGGAATAAATTCAATATTTTTCTGTCTACAGCTATTGTAACAAAACGCTTGCACAGGTCGATTTTTATTTTCAATTACGCATCGTACGCTATTATTGGATGTACGAATGACGTCATCACTTTCGCGTACATGACGTCACTATTATTTTTTTAAATAGAACAACATGTTTTTCTCCACATTTTTAAATTCTACAACAACAGACGATTACAAAAATGTATAATACTTATTAGTCCAAATCATTGGTTTGTGAATTAGAGACGAATGTTGTATCAGAAATTTTTAGTTACAAAACTTTATTGAAATGACTGGACTAATAAATTTTTAGTTTTTATTATTCTAAATAATTAACAAAATACTTAAATAACTAAATTAAATGTTCAAATTGCATACCGTTGACTAACTGGAAATAACCAAGACGGTTTTTAAATTCCTCCAACACTTCATTTAATGTTTCCCGGCGAATGAGTCTTACCTCATTAAGGATTCTCTCTTTTAAGTCTTCGATGTTGTCAGGTCTATTGGAGTATACTTTAGATTTAAGATAACCCCAAAAGTAACAATCAAGGGGGGCTGCATCAGGAGATCTTGCTGGCCACTCTATAAACCCTCTCCTACCTATCCACCTGTTGGGAAAAGTAGCGTTTAAATAATTACGCTCTCTGCGCATAGTGTGGTGGTGCACCATCCTGTTGAAACCATATCAAATTACTAGGCATGTGTGGATTGTTATTATCTGGATATAACGCAGCAATTGCTGGAATAATATCATTTTGTAACATTTCTAAATATTTTTCAGCAGTCAACGTTCCTTCAATAACAAAGGTCCCAAAATGTTGTTGCCAACAATTCCTGCCCAAATATTATTTTTTTCAGGATACTGAGTGTGGGCCTCCATCATCCAATGATGATTAGTGTCTGACCAGTATCTACAGTTTTGCCTATTAACAGTACCATTTAAATAAAATGTTGCTTCATCTGTAAATACTACATGTTTTAGAAATTGTGGGTCATTATTACATCGCTGCATTATAACTTCGCAAAATTCCATCCTTCGATCAAAATCATCTCCGTTGAGTTCATGAACTAAATTAACTTTATACGGGTGAAATTTATTTTTTCTCAAATATTTTACAATTGTAGATTTACTCAATGAATTTTCCGCCGCGAGTTGTCTACTGGATATGTGTGGATTTTCTTTAACAGTTATGATCAAATCCAACTGCTCATCATCACTAATTGCAGAACGACCTTTATAATTATCTCTGACATTACCAAATTCTCTAAATTCTTTTTCTGTTTTCGATACAGTGGATTGACAAATAGAACGATCTGGATACTTATCATTCCATAATTCACAAACTTCTTGCTGGGTACGGGACTTGTCACCATACCCACACATTATTAAAATTTCAATTCTTTCTTTTTCGCTTAAACGTACCATTATTGAGAACTTTAACAAATAGGTAATTGACAATTCAGTACTTATTGTTTGACATTAGCATTGTAAACAAAAACTAAACATGTCAAAAAAAAAACAAAAGACAAAACCATTATAATGAAAACCTATCATCGTTGTTAGTCCAGTCATTTCAATAAAGTTTTATAACTAAAAATTTCTGATACAACATTCGTCTCTAATTCACAAACCAATGATTTGGACTAATAAGTATTATACATTTTTGTAATCGTCTATTGTTGTAGAATTTAAAAATGTAGAGAAAAGCATGTTGTTCTATTTAAAAAAATAATAGTGACGTCATGTACGCGAAAGTGATGACGTCATTCGTACATCCAATAATAGAGTACGATGCGTAATTGAAAATAAAAATCGACCTGTGCAAGCGTTTTGTTATAATAGCTGTAGACAGAAAAATATTGAATTTATTCCAATCTAAACGTCCTCTGTATAGAGAAAATATGCACATATTACCTCGCTCTCCTTCAATTACTAAATTAAAGCTTATAGAAAGTTTTTTGTTTACATTAGAAAAATTACTGTTTAATATTGTATAGAAACAACTTTATTATTAATGTGAATGAATTCATTTAATCAGATTTGTCTCGTGCAGCTGGACTTGTGTATAGGAACTTAAGTGCCTCGATATTATCAAGAGAACAATGCAATGCCTTCCTACGTTGCAGTGCTTTTTCATTCTATTGCGATTTTTACTGGTGATGGATCATTCTGGTAAAATTTATTAACAGTGCTTTTACAAAATATCGTTCGCGAATAAAGCAAGAAGTCAAAAATCGTGCGTGATGTGGTGAGGTCACTCCAGATACCTGTATCCCCATCATATCTATACGTGAAAGCACGAGTTCAGCAAATTGTTCGAAAAGTAAATATGCAGCGCCTCCATCAGCACCACCCCAATTGAGTGTGGAGGAGTTCTAGGGGGTTACGACAAA
>JARFJB010000106.1:0-167500 GCA_036346205.1 Vesta saturnalis
ACAATACGAAGGTATAAGAGAGTATAATTATATTTTGTTTTTGTTTACTAATAGAATGTATACACAGCATTTACATATAAAAGTGAACCTAAAAAAATGGGTTGTTCAAATGTAATCAGTGATATGAGAAATTTACACAGAAAAATAGTAATAACTATTTTTGGTACTATGGAGCCTTTCATATTAGCATAAAATATTACTATGGTTAAAGTGCAATAACATGTCTAAGTTTAGAAAAATAACAAACTAAAATAAATAATACTACTTTATGAAAAATAAAAATATATTTATATTATTGTATGAAAGATTGAATGATTAATAAACTAGTAAGTAGCGATATTTAAGAGAATTGTACATCGCATAACACGTATATATGCAAAGCGGGTAGATTGAAAACTGTATGCATGGTTTACAACGAAGGCATGAGATAAACCCTGGAAAAGCCGTAAATGATAAGAATATGAAACAAAGATGAACTAACTGTTATACACTTTATTACGCCCCAAAGCCTTTCACTAATTAGGCTTTCGGCGTTTCTGCAACGCAAGCCCAATACGTCTTATATTTTCTTCAGTAGAGTTATGTATGGAGGAAATTGATATAGATGCTTTTGAAATCGGGCTAAATTTTTAAAACTTCACTATGTTATTAGGACTACTTATGATGAGTGATTCAAATTATCTTTCGGAAATGGGGCGTTCATGCCGAAAATGTCGTTAAATTGAGAATGACCGGTCACTGCATGGTGTGAAATGCGAGTAGCGCGAGCAAAAGAAGCTAAGCATTTATCCTAAAGTTACTGAACTCCTTTGATATAATATAACAACATACTATTAACTACCCTATTTATCTTTCGGTAGGATTAGCCCTTAGATAGGACATCTCAGTACATATTGTACAAATTTTTCAATGATTCTTCGAATCCCATGTTTAAACACCTTCCTTCGTAGGTAGGACCATTAGAAAGTATCAGGTCTATGGGAAATTGTATTAGGAGTTTGCTAAAATGATCACATTTTACTAGAATTTGAGTAATCCTACTAAATCAAAGCTAACATGTTACCATGGACGACAAGCAGCTCCTCAAGTTCCTGTTGAATCCGCAGATTCACGAATAAATTTGGAAATGTATTTTTAATGTACATATAAAGGATATCCACTTTTTGACATATTGCAGTGCAATGTTGCAACGGTCGCATGTGGAGTCACTTACTAACATCGCAACAGATCGTTAATACTTTCTATCAGATATCTTTTAGGATAGGGAACATTATTATATTTTTGATCTTTCAATCATAGAAATCCATTGGTGCCCTGCACAAATAATTCACCAGTAGCCACAAGAGAAAGAATTAAATTCAGAAATCTATACAAATCTATCCATACAGTGTAACTAAAAAAGATTGTAGTGTAACGTACAAAAATTTATTGGTGCATAATTCTGTTAATTGCTAGAAAATTATCTATTTTTAACTTCTTTTCGATATGTACTAAACGCACAATTCGTACAATCAGTATTTAAAAACATTGCAGTAATTTACATGTCTATTGTGTAATTTAACAAAATCCGGTTAATGTGAATAATTCTATCAAAAGTAAATAGGTATGACATCTGTCGGCGTGTAGCCAAACTCTGTACTATACAATGGTTGTAAACACCAATACTTTAAGTTAGTTTACGAAATTCTCGTAAGAGGGCGAGGTTTAATGTATCAAATAACCAATGGGACATCGTTTTATTGAACATAAATCTAATAGATCACAAATTCGATTTTGATAACAAAAATTTTCACTTTCTTCTCCGCCATTTTGGAGACGCTACGAAAATTTTGTGATTTCTTTTACACTTTCTCTACTAAACGAAATTGTTTCGGATTCTGGTAAAAGATGTCAAACCAATAGGAATTTCTACCAAATTTTCTAGTCCTATTGATCGCAAAGTTTGCGGATTATAAACAAAATTTAATAGTGTCCAATAAGGGGTAAGAATTACAGTTTTTCTCATTTGGTACTAATTTAAAATCTTCCTTCTTAGGGAACGGAACCCATACAATCTACAAGTATAAAACTTTAGATTCGTTTTTACATTTATTGCACGCCTTACAACGTAGTGGTAAGCTCGTAAACTTCCTTTATCTTCGTGCTCACCTACCCTTACTTTTTTTTAGCGATTAGATTAGATTAGATTAGATTAGACTATCTATCGATGTGGTTAGCGAAAATAGAAACCGAAAAATAAAAGTAACAGGAAACCTTATTAATCGTCACATACTTTGAAACTGGCTTCTCGGATATTACCGTAAATTGGGTTATATGTAACTACATCTACTTCATGCGTGCTGTTTAACTATTTCTGATAGTGGTTATATTTTCCATTTATGGAACTGGTGTGAGGTAACCAGCGTAATCTATTGGTTTAACAGGTCAGATTAGTGCATGTTTTATTTCGTATACATCTATGACTTCCTCATTATACTATAACTCATTTGGAGTGATACGAAGGTACTAAAACAACAATTGATTAGTTATTGACTAGAAGTACACATGAAATATACATACCTACGCTAATTAGTTATAAATGCAACTCAATGTACTATTAATATTCAACCACCGACACAAAATATTTTAGTGCTTCATATAACGTTACTGGCAACATTACTCTTGCGGCTTTCAATATTCTTTTGGAATGCAAACCTCATCGTTGATGTGGGTCGAGTTGGCCCATTTGCATATCTACTACTGTTCAGAGGCCAACTCTCACGTGATAAAGATATAAATTTTTAACACCGTTATGCAGCTGTTATTGTAGAACTGCTATCAACTTGTTATTTGCTAATTTTCATTTTGAAACAATTTAACTGCTATTTCATACTTTAAGATAAAACTCACTATTTGTTACTTCTCATTGTAAATATATTTGGAATTTTGTATTCAATATCAGTTACTAGGGTCACAATTTAACTGCTATTTCATACTTTAAGATAAAACTCGCTATTTGCTATCTCAACGCACTGTAAATTGGTATGACTATAGGTATATCATTCCCGTATAAAGGTTACTTAACGATTATTTTGATTTTGGGTGTAAATTTGAACTTTACCGATTAAAAATGTATTTGTTATAATTTTGGTGTACAACGGCAGCAAGTTTCTGTTTTGGTAACTGTAAATAATTTTCTTACGCGCTGTTAGCGTAATTTTTAAGCTTCTTTCAGGGGTAAGGGAAGGCCTTTCATCGTGAAAAGAGAAACATATTAAAATATTGTAAGTATTTTTATCTCTATTTTATTTTTTGGTAAAGCGGTTATGACCTGGATTAAATCCGCTCTGGGTACTTGCGAAAGTTAATTAATTAATATTTTCTGTGGTGTGTACACATATAGTATATAATATATCTATTATTTGGAAATGTTCTGGGTTATAATTTTGGGAAACATTAACGGGTTAATGATTTGTAATTATATTTATAAACTTTCTCAAGGCGTTGTTTATACTACGCAGATAGCCGAGTTGTTATTATTTTTTGTTGTTCACTGCTACCATTAAACCAAATAATTATTTTTTTACTTCAAATATAACGATACGTTCGAGAGACTCATTATCTTATTCTTCCTGTTCCTTTGTGAATGTTGTCCTTTCCTTCCTGTACTTACCTGCACATACCTTACTATCCAGGGTTGGGATAGTACTGCGTTCGACTTCCGGGGAAACAAACCCTGGCGCCTGTTAAATAAATACTTTGACCCTGCCCGCCTCCTATGAGCTAGACGGTGTATTTCTAACAGCAGATAAGTGTAGGACTTACCGTCTGTTGTATTTGCTAACTTCTTTTGTTTCTTTGTCTACGTTCTTATATCTTACGTCATAGTAGTTTAAGGATAAAATTATAATGTGTAACCTAAGAAAATATACTGCTACTGTTGTCAGAAAGAAGCCAAAACTAAAAATATCTGTCCAATCTGTGGAAAGTCTTCAGGAAAGGGGAGTCAGCGTTCTTAGAGATCGAGTTTAAATCACAGTTTCCAATGTCTCTACGTAACCAATACAGGCTACTTTAGACTTCGTCTGTGAGCATTAAAGGCGACCAATGACTAGCTTTGCAGGTATAGATTTTAGGAAGAAATTTTAGGATTGTTGGATTTAGGATAGACTGTGTGCAATACGCAATCGTGCGGAATTTTAGAAACTCTCGAGGTGCCTACGAAATTGAAAGCTGGAGTTAAATTGATGGAAGTGCTCATACCTGAAATATACTATAGTTTGACATGAGAGTGGAATTTCTTGAAGGGTATTAGCATTTACCAGTTGAAGGAATGGTGCCTTTAAGACAGACTTCTAGCTACCAATGCTGTTGAACATCTACAGGACCAATCGCATTTGAGTGAAGTTAAGAGGCATCATCTGCAGTTGCCAGTAAACCGCAATAAAGCAATGTCGTGAAGCGATTGCTAACCACGTTGACACCCATGAAACAACGGTGTTACAGCTTAACTCATTAAACGTAGAAATGTCTCTGATAGACACTATTTAGTATTGACGTTATGTCGGCTTTTTGGCAAATCCAAATGGATGAGATTGTTACACTTTCAGTACATGTGTTTCACAATCTTGCATTACTTTTTATATTTCGATATTTTTAATAAATAGCAGGTTATTTCTCCAACGGGTATTCTGAAGTGGGAAATTTGAATTGTACTGGCGCGTTTCACGCTTTCAGATACAATTTTATTTCCGTTTTGTTTGTGATTAAATATGATTGTCATGAATAAAGTAAGAAAACTTTGAACTTTCTTAGTTTCGCAACTTAATAACTTAATTTGAGATTTCGACGGATATATTTTTATATACTTTTCACTCATGTTGTCTAGGTATATCATGCTTTTCATCTAAAAACAATTATAAACTATCCTCCTTTTATTAAGTGTTTCTCTAATGCTTAGTGTTGACTTAAATTTTTAATACTAAAACTAAATAGGGTCTTTATAACGTTCTGTAAGGTGAAACAGTGATCACTGACTTGCCAAGATGATATAAACTAAAAATTAAGACGTATGTTATTTATGCTTTAGCACAGATATATGTAACCGTATTATAAGTGTGTAACTGTGGTTTCATATTAGTTGAGTTGATCGTCCTATTTCCACAGTTTTTGCTTTTATAGCACGACGCTTCGGAAGCGCACTCTTTTTACGCCATCAGGCTTAGTCCTGAGAAGGACTGTTTTCGCACTTGAGTTGAATTCATATATTGTGGTATGGTAGGTAGTATGCACAATTCTTGGACTTCTGGTCTTCATTGTGAGGTTACTTTGTATTTAGGTTCTTGTTTTTCAGTTACCCTTTCTCTGTTTAGGTTAGGTGTTAGATCAGGGTAGCCATTTTCATTAAGCGTTCTAGCGACATTTTATTTTTCTCTTTCCAGGCCCTCTTGTTATATCTAACCTTTTTAAGTATATGCTGTACGTAATTAGAAGTAAAACTAGCAGTCAAAGCTAATGTAATGCAACATTGATAAGAGCACAGCTTGGTTGGGCCAAGAGGCAAGATTTCTGATAACTTCCATCTGGCATAAGGGTTTAAAAGTCTATTTGATATAAGTTATTTTTGTTGTCTCCACAGGGTTGCCTATTTTCATTATTAACTTGTTACAAACGAGGTCCCATAATTACTATCAAATAAACATTGTAGGTTGCGCCACGTGTTTGCTAAAAATCATATATTTGTAATATTAATTAAGAAATTATTATTATTAAAAAGAAATATTTCTGCACCTCCTTTATTGCAGTAATTTCAACTTCATCTGACTAAGCTAAGAATGGCCTTTAAACAAAATCCATGTTCTTTTAGAAATATTTTGTAAATAATCGTTTTTTTCCACAACCAATAAATAATAGCTTGTTTTGCTCTCTATTTTTAGTGATCTAAGCGGGCGTTTGATCTCTGGTAGGCAAAATTCGTTGATAGGTTACTATGCCTACGGTTACTATGAAAATCATACTATACCTGTTTTGACCTTTCGCCACAATTGCACTGTAATCACCTACACAATACCAAACAGTTAGTGTATTAAATTTCGTGTAATGTTTAAAACGCATACATGTACTATTGTTACACATTTAATGAAATTATTGGCTGAGATTGTTGGCCACTACCTTACTCAGTTTTTACGTCATTTTTGACGGAATGTGTACGTCACTGTAACATACACTCCTCTCGCTCTAGATGAAACACTCGCTCGCTGCGCTCGTTCGTGTGTCGAAATCTAGAGATTGAGAGTAAATAGCGCCTTTGCTCACTTGTACTAAAATTAGGAATTTCCAGTCTTATGGAACCAATTAGTTAAAATGTTTATAACTTGTTCTTCGCAAATACGCTGATTATCGAAATAAAAACTTTCCACTAAAATTTCAATATGGCTGAAGGTTTGTTAATTTACATATCTTTATTGTTTTCAATTAAAAAAAAATATACCTTTTAAAAGATTAAAATTTTGTTTTTGTTAAGCACACTTTAATCAACTACAAACAAGCCAAATATTGGAATATTCAAATCTATTAGTTTCATTACCTAGTGTTTATAATTGTGCAAAGGACAAACGTGTTTAATTTTTTTCCCCTTGAAATTTTTATCGTCACTGTATAAATATTGATGCCACCTTGTGTTTTGACTTTATAATTTAGAGCACATTGTCACAATACAGAAAATGCGAGTTTTTCTACTGATGCCTCTGCTAGCTTTTATGACAACATCCTAAAGGGTAAGAAATTCATTATATTATCAAAATAAGTGTAATAAACACTTAGATGCCAGACC
This sequence comes from Vesta saturnalis, assembly GCA_036346205.1. NCBI lineage: Eukaryota > Metazoa > Arthropoda > Insecta > Coleoptera > Lampyridae > Vesta > Vesta saturnalis. The sequence goes on from JARFJB010000106.1 coordinate 6,812, forward strand.
ACGTTGTAGCTGTTTGGGGAAATTTAACAATGAATCACCATGTGTGCACGAGACTCAAGTTAGTTCTGAAATCATAGCAAGGTATTTAGATGAACATGATGTGCCTGATGATGAAGCTTTCTGGTGCTACTGTAAGTGCCTTCACATGACGTTTAGCTTTATGAAACCTGATGCTACATACGATCTATATGAACTGATAGAGAAGGCACATTTTATGTCTGAAGAGTTAGCCGATAGATGCATTGGTCATGGTATTCAAACAGAGGACCTTTGTTTAAAGGTTTACCAGGTAGCTAAATGTTCTGTGACTTCTTTAATCGAGTAATACACTTCAAAAAGTGTTGTGCACTTTTTTTTTTACTGCATATTAAACGTTATTCCTTAAACTATACAGCGTAGCAACTGGTAAATGTCAAGCATATATCACTGTAGCGCAAAAAATGTACAACTTTACTGGCAAAAGTACACATGGTTATTAATACAATCAAAGAACAAAAGAAAAGTATTTAAAAACAGCAATAAGCAATATTATAAAATTAATATAGTTAAAGTGAATACCGCACCATGTCCGAAACAACAAAGAAATAATCACGATAACAGCGAAGATATGTGTAATAATTGCTAAAAATGGATTTTATTCAATTGGAAAAAGGTTATTGAACCATCTGGTATTCCCTTGAAGTTAAAAAGCCTTATTGTAAATCTTCATACTAATAAATCATTTATTCATTTAGGATATTGTTAAACTAAACCATTTCAAATAAGGGAAGGTGTTTTTCAAGTTGCACCTTTGTTACCACTTTTATTTTATAATTATGCTAATTATATATTCCAGAATCTGATGTAAGTAACCAAATAGGCTTTCGTCTATATGCTAAATCAGGTATATGCCCTATTTCAGTTATTGGTTACGCAGATGATGCTGTTATTGTTACGAAAAAACAATGATGTAGGCTGACATTTATCACTAATGAAATAATAAAAATTTAATGAAATTGTACTTCACATAAATCCTGCAAATCATCCCCAATTAAAAAGTATATTAAATAATACATGTTTAATGACAGCTTCAAATAAATACAATTATACCCATTGGTGATAGCGTCACAATCAAATATCTTGTTGTTATTTCTCTAAATACTTTAAGACACCGTAAATAGTGTAAAGAAACCTATAGTTGGACCTATATCAGAGGCTGAATACAATTGATTAATATTTCTCACCAATTTTCTTTGAAAACTGCTCCTCTTGAAGAAATTTTGCAAATGCCCAATGATAGTAAAAACAGTTTTTTATATTCACATACGAATGTTAAGGAACTGAAAGGATTCATTGTATACATTAGATTTTGCTTATCTAGACATATAGAACTAGTACGATGTTGTCGTTATTGCACGTATTTAGCAAAGCGTATAAATAATTCAAGATCTAAGAAAGCCAGAGAAAACAACTTCGATCAATGGTTAAAAAGGTATAACATTTTGCCTGCCCTGCTTCACTTATGAAAAATGATACGAGAAACCTTGTAGTATCAGATGAATCCTCTAAAATTTAACGGAAAATGTGGTTTTATAGGTTAGTACTTCACCAACTGTAAATACATATGACAAGCCTAAACACACAACTAACGGTGTACTCTCAAAAACTACAATGATTGAATAGTTTTCCAGTAAACATGTGCATTTTGTGTTATAGTGACGTGTGTTTGACATTTACCACTTTCCACGCTGTTTAGTTTGGGGAATAAAGTATATTATAGAGTAAAAAAGGGTATAACTCTTTTTAAGATGTATTACTCAATCAAATAATTCACAGAACATTTAGCTACTTGGTAGTCCTTCAGACAATGATCCTCTGTCTCAGTACCATGAGCAATGCATCCATCGGCCAACTCATCAGACATAAAAGGTGCTTTCTCTCTTATTTCATACACATTTGTATATACCACCAGGTTTCAAAAAGTTATGTCATGTGAGCGCACTTACGGTAGTACCGAAAAGCTTCCTCATCAGTCTTATAATGTTCATCTAAATAACTTGAGTCTCGTTTACACATGCTTGATGGTGAATTACTGTTAAATATTCCCAAACATCTAAAACGTGCCCTGACATCCAAATGTGTAGCGTTAGTTTGCACTTACTTTGACTAATTCATACGTATGTCAAATTCGTATTTTATCACCCTTAAAAAACTAAAGTGTACCAACTTTGAGTTCAATACATTCAGCTGTTTTCTATTACGAATTTTCAAAAATAATATGCCGCTTTAATGTCCTATATCTCGTTTGCTATTAACATTTTACTAACGCATGTTTTCGTTAAACGACATATTTTGATCACCACTTCTACAGTTGTCATTATATATATATATATATATATATATATATATATATATATATATATATATATATATATATATATTATATGTTTCGGTCTATCAAGTAATTAGACCATCAACAGGGATGAACCGCATTTAGCACACAATCAACTTGACGTTAAAATATACAAAAGTAAATTTATTTTATATTTCAACAAGTTGATTGTACGTGTTAAATTATTTTTTAACTACACCAAATATAATAAAAAAATATCGTCTTTATTGATCCATGATACTTCATCCAATCCCCATCACTTTACGAATTACTTATTCCTCTTAGAGATAAGGACTTTTTCTACCAGGTACACATCGGGATACTTTGCCTTCTGTAATTCTGTTCATAGAACCCTCCCAGTACAGGGGTTCCTTTCATGTCATCCAACATGTAGGTTGTGGCGTTAGTAATGCGAACTTTCTAATTCTTAAATAGTTCAATAGATCAATTGGGTGTGCATCTTTTGGTGAAAATACTTTTAAATTTACTGATTCATACTGTCACCCCCACAATATCGATTCCGGTCGAATGTTCCTATGTGAGTGTAAGCTTTGTATAATTACAGATATCTGTGGGCTTCATTTCGGTAGTTCTATGTTTACAATAGATATAATCCATCGTTACAGTATCAATTATATCAATCCATTTGTATTTACCTTCTCGTCTAAACGTCTTATGTAGAGCACACTTAGTGGTTCTGATAACAAGTTCCGCAAATGCAAACTTCTTTGTGCTATAGGTGGAGAAATCATTGACTGCATAACGCTGCTTTAGTTTAGTAAAATGCTTATTGCAGAACTCTTTTCCTGCATCTGTCTGTAAATTGGTAGGTTTCCGTATTTTTGAAGATTGTTTGCATGGCCTTGGTAACTTCTTGACCTGTTTCTGTTTTTGATCCTATAGCCCACAGGTATTTCGAAAAATAGTCGATACGCATTAATATGTACTTATAGCCCTCATTTTGGTATATGTGTTAAATTCCGGAAGTCTGCTTGCCAAAGGTCATCAAAACCTTTAATTATTGTTCGTCTTCGTTTAAAACTTTTTTCATGCAAGTTTGTCCATTCGTTGACAGCTTTTAATTTGTAAATAGTACTAATTTATCCACAGTTTCTTTAAGTTGATATAGTCTTTCGCTCCAACGCTAGATAAGCGTTAGAGTTTCCTTTAAAACCTTTCCGAACTGCTTGAAGACAAAAATCAAGGCACACTTTCTTTATAGCATCACCATCTTCTTCCAGGTGCGTCAACTGTGTCAAACGGTTTCCATCCAAATTGAACCTTGCTGATAAACAGTATTGTTTAGTGGTGACATCTTGAGGATCTGTGGGGTTGACAGCATTGCTGAGTCTCATTCTCAATATCAAATTGATTATTATCATTCAGTTTAAACTGAGGAGCTAATTCCTTCAATTGAAACTGGGTATGTGAACGTCCATATTTGTCTAGGGGGTTTTAGTTATATGTCGACATTACTAAATTCTCATTTATATTGTTTGAAATACGGCTCTTTGGTTTTTCAATGTATCCATCTTGATATAATTCTTCTACAAATGATATTATGTCATTTATGACACATGTGTTTACCGCCAATTTTTCTGTCCAAAATACCTCTAGATCACGGATTAATTCATGTGCATCATTCCAATATTTATATTCAATCTGCGTTTGTTCACAAAACATAGGTCCACCTCCTTTGGTTGTGGGTGATGATGATACCAAGCGTTTGATTATTTGTATATACTTTTTGTTGCGGCTTCCTCAAATTTTCCCACCTACGTCATAATCTTTCCATGCAACAATTGTAGATTTTACAATACTTCTATATTTTTTCTATGTTTTGAATTTACTAGATTTAAATTGGGCTCATTCATAATATGCAGATCGTATAAACCTGGAGTCCCTTTATACGTGACGCCTTTAATACTCATATCGTTTCCTTTATTTGTAACGGGAGTGTTACCAACTGTTTTAGTATCATAGTAGACTCCATGAGTATGATTAATAGAATTGTCTATTTGTTTGTTTTGGTATCATAGTGGACTCCATGAGTATGATTAATAGCACTTTCAGGATCCCTCATAATACATTCAACGTATATACGAGGCAAATCGTTGCCTCATATGAACAGGGGTGGTTTCTCTGGTTTAACGTCACTTCCAGCCCTTGACGACTTTCTGTACCTTTAACGTTGTTGGAATGCAAAAAATTACCCAACGCAGTTTTCCTAGTTGCGTTGAAATTTTTATTGTCATATGCCTGAGGTTGCTTGCTTTAAAGCAGGTAATTAATATTTCCACTGGCGAAATTGAACAGTAATAATAGATTTTCTACCGATTCCTTCAAACAAGTTAAGATTTTAATATCACTAAATGTTAAATGTGGTACTTTCCATTGAATTTTATTTAAGGTTGTTGCCGCATCAACGTCACCATAGTAGCAGTTTGCATCGCTTCTAGATCCAATTAAAATCAACTGTTGAAGCATATTCACAATGACGATAATTTTACTTTATTCCAAATATGTGGTTCAACAGTATACATACTGTGCATTCGCACACCACACACACACACACACACACACACACACACACACACACACACACACACCACACACACACACACACACACGCACACGCACCATGCACGCACGAACACGCACAACACACGCACGCACGCACACGCACACGCACGCACGCACGCACACAGCACGCACACACGCACACACGCACACACGCACACACGCACACATGCACACACGCACACCACACGCACACAGCACACACGACACACACGACACACGCACACACGCACACACGCACACGCACACACACGCACACACGACACACACGCACACGCACACACGCACACACGCACACACGACACACGCACACACGCACACGCACACGACACGCACACAGCACACACGCACACACGCACACACGCACACACGCACACACACACACGCACACACGCACACACGACACACACGCACACACGCACACACGACACACACGCACACACACACACACACGCACACACGCACACACACGACACACGACACACACGCACACACGCACAACGCACACACGCACACAGCACACGACACACGACACACACGCACACACGCACACACGCACACCGCACACACGCACACACGCACACACGACACACACGACACACGCACACACGCACACACGCACGCACAGCACACACGCACGCACGCACACACGCACACACGCAACACGCACACAGCACACACGCACACGACACACACGCACACACGCACACCGCACACGCACGACAGCACACACGCACACACGCACACATGACACACACGCACACACGCACACACGCACACACACGCACACGCGCACACATGTAAACACGCACACACGCACACACGCTCACACGCGCACACGCACACACGCGCACACGCACGCACGCACACACGCACACACGCACACACCACACCGCACACACGCACACACGCACACACGCAACACGCACACACGCACACACGCACACACGCAACCACACGCACACACGCACACACACACACGCACACACAACGTACACACGCACACACGACACACACACGCACACACGCACACGCACACACGACCACACGCACACACACACCACACACGCGCACACGCACGCACGCACACACGCACACACGCACACACGCACACACGCACGCACACGCACACGCACACGCGCACACGCACACGCGCACGCACACGCACACCGCACACACGCACACACGCACACACACACGACACGCACACGCACCGCACACACACGCCACACACGCACACACGCACACACGCACACACGCACACACGCACACACGCACACGCAACACGCACACACGCACACACGCACACACGCAGCACACGCACACGCACACACGCACACGCACACGCACACGCACCACACGCGCACACGCACACACGCCACACGCACACACGCACACGCGCACACAGCGCACACGCGCACACGCCACGCGCACGCGCACACGCGCATAGCGCACCGCACGCGCGACACGCGCACACGCGCACGCGCACCGCGCACACGCGCACGCACCGCGCACACAGCGCACACGCGCACACGCGCACACGCGCACACGCGCCACGCGCACACGCGCACGCGCCACGCGCACACGCGCACAGCGCACGCGCGCACGCGCACACGCGCACACGCGCACACGCGCACCGCGCACACGCGCACGCGCGCACGCGCACGCGCACGCGCGACACGCGCAGCACGCGCACACGCGACACGCGCACGCGCACGCGCACACGCGACACGCGACACGCGACACGCGCACGCGCGCACGCGCACGCCACGCGACACGCGCACGCGCACACGCGCACACGCCGCACACGCGCACAGCGCACACGCGCACACGCGCACACGCGAGCACGCGCACACGCGCGCACGCGCGCACGCGCGCACGCACACACGCACACGCGCACACGCACACGCGCACACGCACACACATCTTGGCCATACTTGCCTAAACATGGTAAAATGAGGTAGTTCACCTACACATGTGTATAAATGTTGGAAGGTAAAAATTATGTTCGTTCCAGACATTTTAAAGTAAACTTCAATAATTTAATACCGTAATAATTATTAAAAACATAATAGTGGCGTTGAGTAAATAATCATTACTCAATGATAGTAGTTTATGAAAATAGAGAATTGTGAAATCTAAGTGGTAAAAAACTGCTTGTACACAATACCTTACCGGACAATATAATTATATTTTGTTATTGTTTACTTATAGAATGTAGACACATCATATACGTATAAAAGTAAACCTAAAAAATGAGTTTTTCTAATTTTATTCAGAAAAATAGTGATAACCATTTTTTGTTGAAAAACACATCAAAATTTGGTATTATGGAGTCTTTGATATTAGTATAAAGCATTACTATCGTTATTGTTCCATAACATGTCTAAGCTCAGAAAGATAACAGAATAAAATAAATAAGACTAATTTATTAAAAACAATAATAATATTTTTATTATTGTATGAAAGATTGATTCATTAATAAACTAGTAAGCAGCGATATTAAAAAGAATTGTACATCGCATGACACGTATATATGCAAAGCGGGTAGTTTGACAACTGAATGCATGGTTTACAACGATGTCATCAGGTAAACTCTGGAAAAGCCGTAAATGATAAGAAAATGAAACAAAGATGAACTAACTATTATACACTTTATTACACCCTAAAACTTTTTCACTAATTTGGCTTTCGGCGTTTCTGCGAGGCAAGCTCTACACATCTGTTTTCTTCAGTAGACTTATCCATTGACGAAATTGATATAGACGCTTTTGAAATCGAGCTATCGATATTATTACGACTACTTATGAGGAGTAATTCAAATTATCTTTCGGAAATGGGGCGTTCATGCCGAAAAGTACCGTGAAATTGAGTGCGACCGGTCACCGCATGGCGCGAAATGCGAGTAGCCCGATCAAAGAAGCCAAGCATTTATCCTAAAGTTACTGAACTCCTGTTATATAAGATAACAACATATTATTAGCTACCCTATTTAGCTTTCGGTAGGGCTAGCCCTTAGATAGGAAATCTTAATACATACTGTACAAATTTCTCAATGATGTTTTGAATCCCAAGCTTAAGACCTTCCTACGTAGTTAGGGCCATTAGGAAGTATCAGGTCTATGAGAAAATAGTATTAGGAGTGTTCTGCAACGATCACATTTGACTAGAATTTGAGTAATCCTACTAAATGAAAGATAACATGTCACCATGGACGACAAGCAACTCCGCAAGTTCCTGTTGAATCCGCAGACTCATGAATAAGTAAGGCTACTTTAGACTTCGGATTTGAGAATTAAAGGCCAACAATGACTAGCTTTGCTGGTACAGATTTTAGGAAGGATATTCTAGGGATGCTGGATTTAGGATGAATTGAGAGACTGTGTCCAATACACAATCGTGCGGGATTTTAGGAACTCGCTAGGTGCCGATGGAATTGAAAGTTGGAGTTAAAATGATCGAAGTGGTCATACCAGAAATATACTATAGTTTGACATGGGAGTGGAGTTTTTTGAAGGGTATTAGCATTGACCAGTCGATGGTGTCGTAGAGATAGACTTCCAGCTATCAACACTGTTGAATATCTACAGAAACCATCGCATTTGAGTGAAGTTAAGAGGCATTATCTGAAGTTGCATAAAGCAATGTCGTGAAATGATTGCTAACCACTTCGACATCCATGAAACAACAGTGTTACAGCTTAACTCCTTAAACGTAGAAATAGATTGATGATGAATTAAAGAAGCTGTATAAATTAAGAGTTGTAGAAAAATCAAACATCCCATGGGCTTGTCCGATAGTTATGGTAACCAAAAAGAGTTATACGCACTGATATTGCGTGGAATATCGGAAGCTTAACGCAATCAGCGAAAGGAGTAGTTATCCCTTGCTCATGATGTCTCTGAGAGTCACTAGATACGTATCTAATGTTGACGTTACGTCGGTTTTTTGGCAAATCCAAATGAATGAAATTGTTACACTTTGTTTGAACTATTAAACACTATCCAGCACTTATTTGAATTATACATTATGCTCCTTTTCAGTTTAACAGTAGGAATACTATACCTAATAAGTAATAACTTTTAAATTCATAATAATTGGTGAAGCGGTTTCGAAATCCAATATCAATAACGAATAATACAAGGTTTGTGTATTTTCGATATTTTTACGGTTTTATCATTTTTGCCCATGGTATTGCCGCAAAAGAATAGCAAACTCAAAAGTTGATATATCGTTGAAAAGCTTCCTAAATGCAGTGGTTTTTGCCGAAGAAAAAAAACGTCCTCATTAGCACATTTTTGGTGTTACCACGAAAAGAAAATACCACTAATTTTGCTCAATTCGAAACTATTATATTTAACTTTAACCAGTGTGACAACCCTTTTTGCGTTGTATTAAATATACCTTAATTTAAGGTCTTTCATTCTTTCTGTTGTAAATATAAGAAAAATTTTAATTATTGAAATATAGGTATGTGGTAGGCAACTTAATTTGCATATCTTTTTAGGGGTTTATAGTGCCTATCTTCTTAATGGTTTATACTACTTCTTTAAATTATTTTTCTAATCATTTTATTCGCGCATTAAGTCATGACCTAATTCTTTGCGCAAATCCTTACGCGCACGACTAGATCGTCTAATTACAAAGCCTCCATTTTTTTTACTTCCTTATGACTGCTGTGAGTGCAGGAAGCATTTTTTGGGTTTTCCCCCAAATTTTCTGTGAAAGTGCCATTAATTTGATGGTGAGATATTTTAACGCATTATACTAAAAATTAAAACATTTCCTCTTTTCAGGCACTTTTATTTTAGTTCACTTTTGTTTTATTTTACTTTTATACTCTTGATTTCACCGCTTTTGATTACGCATTTAATCTTTCTGTTGCGTACGCTTTCATTTTATGATTACAATTTTTATTGGAAAAAATCAAGATAATGCATTAAACAGATTATTCCATTTCAAGAAGAAAATTCCATTTTGGGTGTGGCTTATAACGTAAAGTATCAACTCAGTTGAAATTTCCGTAATCATTTAGATACCAGAGGTTATCAAAAAATTTGTGTACAAAGATTTTACAAACAGGTATTTATGTAATACATTTTTAATATAAGACTAGAATTTTAAGATATATTTTATTTAACCATATCATATTAACTGTCAATAAACACAGTTTTTATTTTTTTTACATTTTGATAAAATTTTTAGTTTAGCACTCGGTTTAGTTATTCCGAGCATAGATAAAAAATAACTTGGCGTTCGAGATCATTTTTATTATTGTCGCATTGCAATTTTTTTATATTTATGTTAAGTGAAAATAACACAGCAGAAATTGGGGTAATTAAGCAAATCAAAAGATTTGAATCGACCCACTTGAATTTACCGACTGGGACAAAGGCATTATTTGTGGTTAATGGTTAGTATCTCCTGTTAGTTTAACGATTTGTGTTTTTGGAGAACTAATTTCTCTATTTCTTTAATACATTATTAAATTTATTATACCTTTTCCACCACTTATTTTATACCATCACCTGGCGTAGGAGATTCTTTTAACCCAATAAATACTTGTCTTGTAGCAAATTTAACGTTAATTCCGTTGGCACGTCTAAATTTGATGTGGCTGTATGGAGAAAAGCAAACATTTTTTTGAAATCAGGAAATGTTTGAATAAAATAAAATAACTTTCCAAAAAATCTTATAAGAATTTTTGTTGCAATGAATTTAATTATATATATATATATATATATATATATATATATATATATATATATATATATATATATATATATATATTAGCTAATGAAAGTGAGCCTACAAGATGGCCCATATTGTGGGTTAGTAAAATACCTGCTGCCGATAACCGTAGGCCCGTAGATATGATGAAACACATGAAATCTAAATATTCATTGTTTATGCTTTTATTGTAAAAGTAATTGTTGCAATGGAATTTTCAATTAATTTTTAGTATTATGTTTCATATATATCACAAGTTTATCATGTCTTTAAACGAATTAATTTAACTTCTTTAATGTTTATGAAAAGTTGCCTGTACCTTATTGGTTCAGTTCTTGTAATTTCGGGTTTGATACAACATTATTTAAGTTTACTAGTTTATGTGCTTATTTTTAACAAAATCCAATTATATCTTTCTAAAGCTTGTGACTGAGTATTAAGATTACCACATAAAAATAATATAAATAGTAGAGCGTTGATTATTGTGTACTTCAACCTCACTTAAGCTTAATTACTGTAGGTATAACTTAAGTTAAACTTAAATGTAAGCAAATGCACTGGAACGCTATTAAAGAAAGTATTGTAATTGAATATTCATAAACTGTTTTACATTTGTGTGCACCAAGTATTTCTGTACTTTTCTATGGAAAATTTCCAAGATTTTGAAATTATATGGTTTTGTTCTTAGAAATTGAAAATTAAGATTTTAGAGATATTAGATATACATATAAGGTCGAACTTTGAATGCAGTAGCATAATTTATTTACCCTATGATAAACACATTTTTAATCAGAGTAAAATACAAATGATTTTGAAGCTATTAATATTCAAAGTGGCTTATATATGTTTATCCACCTTAAATTAGTAATCACAATGAATTATATAATTCACTTGAACTATCTCTCTTGAAAGTTAGAATGACATTCTATGCCTCCTTTTAAATTGAAATTAATACGTAATGTAACTGAAGAATTAAAATAATCACAGGTTTGTTTTGGTTTTCATTTTAATATTTGTGCCACGTATGTATTAATCTTCTACATCAATTATATAAGAAACTACTCACGTTTTAATAGCAAAATTTGAAGGGGTCAAGTATTTGTCATTAAAAGAAAATATTATATGACTAGTTGGCTTTGTATTAAAATGTTTGGATATAATTTGAAACAACTAAAAAATGTCTACGTGTTGTCATTGTGTAGGTTGAAAATAAATTACTCAAGTTTATAGTGTTTATTTTATAAATTATCAAAAAGAACTTTTGAATAATTTAAAATTATGTTTTTATATTGTATCAGCCACCTCACTTTGAAGGCTAATTTTATAAAATTGTTGCGGTGAGTTTTGATACAGTTTTTACCACTTGACAATCAGTACATTGTTGTTATAATAATAATAATAATAATAATAATGAATGATTTATTGTCAAAATATATACAGCAGTTAAGGGTCCAGCTAAGTCACTATGACTTTACAGCCGGTTCCCATCCTTATTCTAGCATAAATATATACACACATAAATCAATTATATACATAGACACAGTTAAACGCTTTATGGTGCGAACATAATCTTTTTATTATTCTAAAAAGAATTAAAAAAAAATGTAAATAAATAATAAATTCTCTCTATTTGTTTGATAAAATGAATGACCAAAGTGAAAAGTATCCATTAACAGATTATTTTCTCATTTTTAATTTAATTGGAAATTAAAGATTTGCCACAGGTTTAATTAAAGTCAACATAATAATAATCTTCCTTTTTATTTGTGTATCTATTAACTTAACTTTATGGGTTTTATATATATAATATATAATAATAACAATAATAATAATAATAATAATAATAATAATAATAATAATAATAATAATAATAATAATAATAATAATAATAATAGTAATGATAATGGTAGTAACAATAATAATAATAATAATAATAATAATAATAATACCTAGGGGTTGGACTACCTACTAGGCGCGTCCCCAGGTGGCGGATAGGGGAATGACCTTGCAAATGATCGTAAGTGATGCAAGGCCAACACCGAAATATGAGCTCGTGGCGGTAAACCGCCACTGTTAGCTCTGAGAATACGGTGTCGCGGACCAGTCCACGTGGGGCCTCGTATCTAACGAGGACAGGGATGGAAACCCTGCGTGCCCGTAGCTGTAAGCACACTTTTCTTTTACTAGTCTTGAGTGGCTTCCCTTACTTTAACACTTTTCTGTCGGGGCACCCTCGCTCCAACTCTTGTTCTCTTCAGGCTCCCAGCGTAAGCTGAGAGACCTCTTCCATTTCCATTTCTTTCTACTTATCCCAGGAAGTACGCCGTCAAAAGCGTATACGGGTGTGGCAATCCCGGAATGTCCTTGCTGGGGATGGTTGAGCGCTAACCATCTCCTAATACCGCAACTGCGAACTGTACTTCAGAGACTCTAGCAGGGCGTGGCTAGGGAACGTTGTACAGCTAGCGGTCGGTGGTCTTGGCTTTACCGCCCGGGCTACGAGGAAGGTAACCTCTATAAAAAATCCCCCAATCCCAAGGTCGTTTGGCAGTTTTAGGTGCTGAAGGGATTGCGCGAGGGGAAGCCTGAGCGTGGCCAGGGGGAAGCCTGGTCTCTAGCGTTGAAACGCCTGTGGGGAGGCGCCCTCCACAGAATTTTGCCTTCTTGTGGTATCCCGGCTCTGCTGCAGTGACATTTTCTACCGAGGTTTTTCGTGGGAACGATATGAATAAAACCACAAAACAAAAACACGGAGTGCCAGCTCCTTAAATATGGAGTGCAGGAGGATATCCTTCAAAGTCCTGCAACAATAAGGATATGGAGACGGAGGCCTTGCCCCGGTTCCTTATTCTAAAAAGGAAAGATGGGGTTAGTTTTGAGAGAATCAGCCCTTTTTATATACAAAAGGCACTATATGGGTTATATGGAGATTTAAAAATGGTTAAAAAAGTAAAGGAAGGGATCTTAATCGAAACTGTTTCTAATAAACAGGCAAAGAAGGTTTTAGAAACAAAAAGGTTTGGTGACTTTGAGATCGATGTTTGTCCGCATAGAACTATGAATATATCTAAAGGTGTTATATTTTGCCACGATCTGCTTAACTGCTCTGTAGAAGACATATGTGACGAACTCAGTAGTCAAAAAGTTATCAAAGTTCGACGAATAAAGACAAGGCGAAATGGAGAACTGATAGATTCGCCCAATCACGTTCTTACATTCAACACTCCAATTCTACCTAAAACTATCAGAGTTGCGTTTTATTCCTTAAATGTACGATTATATATACCCCCTCCCATGAGGTGTTTTAATTGTAATAAGTTGGCCACACCTCGTTGCGATGTACAGCACAAGAACCACTTTGTTCATGTGGTAAGAATAACATCGGTTCGCCATGCGAACAACCTATACATGCATAAATTGTGGCGGAAATCACTCTGCTAGAGCACCAATTTGTCCAGTTTTAAACAAGAAAGTGCAATTCAAGAAGTGCAAAGAAAAATAAGTTATAATGAAGCAAGAAGAAAAATTACTATCGCAACACCATGTCCAGGAATTAGCTATTCCAAAGCCGCGGCTACTTCAGTAGCTCCTCAGGCTAAAATCGATGTGCCAGCACTAGCTAGAACTCCTTCCCAGTTAGTCGAAGCAATCAAACCCCTGATTCAAAAACCCTCTGTAACATCTTTGCCTGAAGCATCTTTGCCTCCACCGTCTTTTCATTCGATCTGTTCAACCTCGACGAACGTTGAAAACGGAAACGTTCTCCATTAGGTCGCGAAGTGTCAGAAGATGATTCTATTTCGTTAGAGTCAAAAAAAGAAAAAGGGATGGCCAAAGGAAAACCGAGGAAAGCACCTCAGTTTCCTCAGATTTGCAAAAGGAAGAGGAATATTATTAGTCTTATATAATAATTATATTTTATTCAGTAATAATATCTGTGATATATCTACATACAGTAGCGTTCAACTACTTTATGTATTTTATTTTTATTTTATATATTTATTTATTTATTTAACTATATCTATTTATTTATTTATTTACTTGTTTGTTTGTTTACATCTATTTGTTATTTATCCGTGCTCGTAATTTTTATTTATTTACTCGTTAACCAATCGACAATTGTCTTTTCTTTTTAATTTGTTAAATCAACAATGGACTCCATAATTCAATGGAATTGTAACGGATGTATTCGTCACTATTGCGAACTTAAATTAATTATTAACGAGTTCAACCAGTTATGTCTATGCATTCAAGAAACTCATCTTAAACCGAATCAACAATACTACCTGCGTAGACAAAAATAGTTAGAAAAGATGTACCCCAGACCTCAGGGCTAGAGGTGGAGTAGCATTTATTATCAGGGAAAATGTTCAATACGACATAGTTTCATTGACAACGTCACTACAAGCCATTGCTATAAAAATAACTGCTCCGATAAAAGTAATTATCTGTAATATATACCTTCCCAACAAAAATTGGCAACAGCAGGATATCCAAAACGTCTTAGATCAGTTACCTGCTCCCTACATATTTTTGGGCGACTTCAACGCCCATAATCGCATGTGGGGTTCCTTACATACTGATGGATGTGGACAGGCTTTGGAAAATGCAATAGATCTAAACCAATTATTTTTATTAAATACCGGTGCAAACACTCACCTTTGCGCAAGAACTGGATCATTTTCAGCCATAGATCTGACAATGGCTTCGGCACGTATTGCTACATCACTCACATGGAAAGTACTAGACGATCTCTATCATAGTGACCACTTCCCCATTGTAGTAGACACAGAACAACATAAAACGCATATAGTAACTCCAATTGCTGGAGAATATCAGCAGCTCGATGGGATGTCTTCCAGTCACATTGTTTATGCCTTCAAACCACCATGAAGCCTCATGAACGTACAAGTAATCACAGACATGATAATTAATGCGGCTAACGTCTCTATACCAAAAACAGGAGGAAATCCGGTAAAACGTAATGTACCGTGGTGGAATCACACGGTCAGTGAAGCAGTAAAACAAAAAAACGGGCATTTAATCGCTATCGAAGATATCCTACAAATGAAAATCTTAGCTTTAAAAAGCTAGGGCAGTTTCCGAACTATCTTAAAAAGCAAAAGAGAGTCATGGAATAATTATGTGTCATCAATAACTTGCCAAACATCTTGCACAGAGGTTTGGAAAAAAATTAAAGCTGTCTCAGGTAAATATACGGCATCTTCAATACAACTCCAAGGTAATAACACTATAATCACCGAACCCAAACAAATAGCTGAAACTTTAGCGGACCAATTCTAAGAAATCAGCAGTTCCCAAAACTACGATGTCCCTTTTTTACACACAAAAACTGATAAAGAGATTAAGTTGAATTTTAGTGAATCAGGAACCGCTGAATATAATGTGCTTTTTACATTGACAGAATTTGAACTGGCTCTGAAACGCAGCAAATCTTCTTCTCCGGACCCGGATCTCATAACGTATGATATGATAAAAAAACCTAAGGAACCATATAAGAAATTGATTCTGGATGCGTTTAACTTAATCTGGACAGAAGGTAGATACCCTTCCTGCTGGAAGGAGGCCATAATAGTTCCTATTCTTAAAAATAGGAAAAATCCATACTTAGCTATGAATTACAGACCAATTAGCCTGACCTCATGTATGGCAAAAATATTAGAGCGTATGGTCAGTAACAGATTAATGTGGGTTATGGAAAAACAGAAACTTCTGGTAAACTGCCAAATGGGATTCAGAAATTTAGATCCGCGGTGGATCACCTAGTATTACAGGATGCAGTTCTAAAGGCCTTCGAGCAGACACCATGCAGTGGCTGTCTTTCTGATGTAGAAAAGGCATTTGATATGACGTGGAGATATGGAGTCATACAAAGATTATACGAATGGGGCCTTAGAGGTAACTTACCGCAATTTATAACTTCGTTCCTCGAAGAAAGGCGATATCGAGTTATAGTTGGTACGTCATATTCCTCCTGTAGAATACTGGAAAACGGAATCCCTCAGGGTTCAACGTTAAGTGTGGTCCTCTTCTTAATCGCAATAAACTCCTTAATGAAATCTATTTCCTCAGACATCAATACATACCTTTACGTTGACGACCTTGCAATACTATATTCTGCTCCTACAATAGGAGAAATAAACAGAAAGCTACAACTTGCCATCGACCGTATATTATCAAACTCGGAAAATATAGGATTTAAAATATCACCTGAAAAATCATTTTGTATGCACTTCTGTAAATTGCGAAAACCACACTTTGGTCCTCTTCTCACATTAAAAAACAAACACATTAAAAATAAGACCTCCGGAGTATTTTTAGGATTAACACTCGATAATAGACTAATATGGAAGGAACATATAGACAACTTAACAATACGATGTAAAGTAGTTCTTAATGCTATAAGAGTTATGGCAAACTCTAAATGGGGAGCTGATCCAGAAGTTCTCTTGAGAGTATACAAAATGCTAGTGCAATCTAAAATTGATTACGGTTGTGAAGCGTACTCATCAGCTACGAACAGTACTTTGAAATCCTTGAGTACAATACAGAATGCTGCTATAAGATACTCACTTGGTGCGTTTTATACCAGCCCAAGTGATAGCTTACTATGCGAATCAGGTATACTACCTATTTCCTTACACCGAAAATATAGAATCTTAGCTTACGCATGCAAAATTAAATCTATGCCTAATCATCCTAACCACAACATTTTATTTTGTAATGACGAGCCTCAATCTTCACAAAGACTGCACAAACCTCTGCAATACCACATAAATAATACACTAGAATCCGTTAATCACCAACTTCCGCAAATGCTACCTCTAGGACCGCTTGAAATCCCGCCATGGTTAGTACCTCTATTAATGTGCTAAGACATCTTTCTAGACATGACAAAGAAACCCCTCAATACATCTACTTGGAATTCAAGAAACTACTCTACATACCACGACTACATAGTATTATATACAGACGGATCGAAAACAAGTACTGGTGTGGGATGTGCGTTTTCAGTCGAAGGAGAAGAGCATCGTTGGTTCATGCCATTACACACTTCAATCTACGCAGCTGAACTATACAGTATTTGGCAGGCGCTTCGGTTCTGTGAAACATTAGTAAAAACAAATAAGTTCCTCATTGTCAGTGACTCCCTTAGTTCAATTACAAGCTTACAAAATCCATACACATGTAATGCGTTGATACAGAATATTATCTCAACCATCAAACATTTAACAGATTTAGGGCATATAATAGAAATCGCATGGGTTCCTAGCCACACTAACATAATTGGAAATGAAAGAGCCGATAAATCTGCACGTCAAGCAGCTCAGGAACCCAACGATGAAAATATAGTGATTGAAAACCATATTAACTTTACAAGTTTCTTAAAAAATAAATTAAAACAAAAGTGGCAACTAAGTTGGACCAGCACAAACAACAAATTAAAAAACATACAGCCAAATGTTGAAAAATGGAAAGCACCACTATACCTTTCTAGAAAAGAATACGGTGTACTACACAGAGTAAGAATTGGTCATACCTATCTAACCCACAAACACATAATTTCAAAGGAACCCCCTCCTATATGTTCACAATGTAATGTACCCTTAACTATTGAACACATTATATGTCTTGTGAGACATACACATGTACGTAACATATTCTATATACAACAATTTGAAAGACAACCTGAGAATCAAGAAAATATCCAGAACACAATACAGTTCCTTAAAACAATAGATATGTATAATAAAATATAATCACCGCACAATGTATGTATAAAGAATCGCATTAATCGAAACTAATGAACAACAGCACTAAAGACCTAGCAGTCGACGTGCATAAACATAAAAAAAAAAAAAAAAAATAATAATAATAATACCTAGGGGTTGGACTACCTACTAGGCGCGTCCCCAGGTGGCGGATAGGGGAAAGACCTTGCAAATGATCGTAAGTGATGCAAGGCCAACACCGAAATATGAGCTCGTGGCGCTAAACCGCCACTGTTAGCTCTAGAGAATAAGGTGTCGCGGACCAGTCCACGTGGGGCCTCGTATCTAACGAGGACAGGGATGGCAACCCTGCGTTCCCCTAGCTGGAAGTACACTTTTCTTATACTAGTCTTGAGTGGCTTCCCTTACTTTAACTCCTTCCTGTCGGAGCACCCTCGCTCCAACTCTTGTTCTCTTCAGGCTCTCAGCGAAAGCTTAGAGACCTCTTCCTTTTCTCTCTACTCTTCCCAGGACATGCGCCGTCAAAAGCGTATACGGGTGTGGCTAGCCCGGGATGTCCTAGCTGGGGGTGGCTGAGCGCTAGCCGTCTCCTAACACCGCAACCGCGAACTGTACCTCAGCGACTCTAGCAGGGCGTGGCTAGGGAACGTCGTACAGGTAGCGGTTGGTGGTCTTGGCTTTACCGCCCGGACTGCGAGGAAGGCAACCTCTATAAAAAATCCCCCAATCCCAAGTTCGTTTGGCAGTTTTAGGTGCTGACGGGATTGCGCGAGGGGAAGCCTGAGCGTGGCCAGGGGGATGCCTGGTCCCTAGCGTTGAAATGCTGTGGGGGAAAAGGCGCCCTCCACAGTATTAATGCCCTCTTGTAGTACACCGGCTCTGCTGCAAGTGACATTTTTTCCGTGTGGTCTCGTGGGAACTATATGGGGTCAAAAAACGTTAAAAATACTGAGTTGTCCAACTCCCAAATAATGGACGAAAGAGAAAACCCAACCTCTGATATGGGCGCTGAAGGTGGACAGCGTTATCAAAATACCGGAAATAAATTGGTTGAGCGGTTGACGTCGGGATACGTTCCACGGTTTCTGCTAATCAAAAGAAATGATTCAGAATCATTTGACAGAGTTAATCCATTCTCAAAATCGTTATATAGTATAGTAGGTGAAGTCAATAATATTAGAAAACTTAACGCTGGCCTGTTAATAGATACAAAATCGAACAAACAATCAAGAATTCTATTGGAATTAAAGCAGTTTTGCGAACTTCCAGTTGACGTTGTCCCACATCCTTCTTTAAATATTGTAAAAGGCATTGTTAGTTGTAGAGACCTTCTAAATTGCCCCGTAGATGAAATATGTGAAAACCTTAAAGAACAAGACGTTATTGAGGTACGTCGAATTACTACAAGAAAGGATGATGAAATTGTTGATACCGCTAACCTATTGTTAACCTTCTGTAGACATAGTTTACCTAGTAAAATTAAAATCGCTTTTTATAGTCTTCCTGTAAGAATGTATGTTCCACCACCTCTACGTTGTTATAGATGCCAAAAATTCGGACATTCTGCTACAAGATGCAAAAATGACCAAACATGTATTTGCGGTAAACCCTTACACCAAGGTGCACCTTGCGAGAAACCTATAAACTGTCCTAATTGCAATGGGGACCACTCGGCCCGTTCTAGAGAGTGTCCCAAATATAAACTAGAACTCTCAATCCAAGAGGTGAAAACAAAACACAAATCCTCCTACTTTGAAGCACGACGTGAAGTTCTGAAAAATACTCCCATAGGGCCATCTTATGCAGCCGCTGCTAGTACCACCATAAAACAGGACTCAATTAAATCCACGTTAAGCGAACTGGTAACCTGCTTAGTACCTTTACTGGTTACAGAATTAAAAGACAGGCTTCCAAAAGAATATTTAAATAAATCTGTTCCCGAGAAACAAAACCAGTTTGAAACTGAAACTGAAACTACTGAAGAGACTGTTGAAAATCAGACACAGAATATGGACATAGACACCAGTGACAAAAGAAAACGACCAACCTCGGTAGCATCGTCCACTAACATTGAAAGCGATGAATTAGAAGAAGCTACAAAAAATGTTATGCAGAGAAGGAGAAAGGTAGGATGGCAAAAAGAAAGACCCCGCAAAATCGATTCAAAAAACCTTCCTAGCACATCAAAGAATCAACCTGTGATAAAAAGATTAAGCCAAAAATAATTGTTATACCCCTTATACAGGTATACACATAATTTTATTTACTTGTTTATTTATTATATCTTTTCTATTTTAATTGTTTTGTCCCCAGATTATTTATTTTATATATCTTACGTTTTATATCTTTATATTTATTAGTGTATTTGTTACTTTATTGACATAAAAAAAATCCAGAAATGACTTCCATAATACAATGGAATTGCAATGGGTGCAAAACGCATTACCCTGAAATTCAATTAATGTCAGCAGAGTACAACCCATATTGTATTTGTGTACAAGAACCCCACCTCAAAAACGGAGACACATTTTCCCTGAAAGGGTACAAGTGTTTTAGGACGGATGACGAACTGCAGTTACGCGCAAAGGGAGGGGTTCTTACTCTAGTTAAAGAAAACATCCCTGCTACACCATTGAAAATTAAAAGCAGCTTACAGGTGATAGCGATTACTATCGAATATCCAATAAAGTTCACCTTGTGCAACATTTATCTCCCACATTTCACGTGGACCAAACATGAATTACAAAATGTCGTAAAGCAACTACCAACACCTTATTTAATTATCGGTGACTTTAATTCCCATAGTACGCTGTGGGGCTCTGAGGAAAAAAATGGAAGCTTCAGAAAGCTGACTGGCCTTTGTTTCGCACGAACTTGAGAAATTTTGCTTTAGACCAAAATATAAATAAATCCGTGCACACATTTTCGGACACGATTATTAACGCCGCCACTGTAAGTGTCCCCAAATCTGGTGGCACGTTTCTAAGGACCCGTGTCCCATGGTGGAACGTCGAAATTAAAAAAGCCGTTCAAGAAAAAAACAAATCGTTCAATAAATTTAAAAAGAACCCCACACAGAACAACATGGTGGAATTTAAACAGAAACGATCCATAGCCCGAAAACTGATACTTCAGGGTAAACGAGAATCGTGGGCAGAATTTGTGTCTACTATGGATACAACAACATCTCCAACTACTCTATGGAAAAAAATCAAATCGATCCAAAGGAAAGAAACAAATTCACCAACAATATTAAAAATAAACAACCAGATCTGTACACACAGAAGGATGTGGCCAATATACTTGCCGAGTCATTTCAAAGCATAAGCAGCTCATCCCACTATGACTCTGAATTCATACGATTAAAGAATAAACAAGAATCGCCATTGGATAGCAATGAAACAGAAGAAGCAATATATAACTTGCCTATTCTTATAGATGAGCTAGAGGAAGCATTAAGCAACTCACGTAGATCAACTCCAGGTCCGGATGACATACCATATGGGTTTCTAAAGGAATTGCCTGCATCATACAAAAAAAACCTATTAGACATATATAACCAAATTTGGCAACAAAATGTATATCCAGAAGCTTGGAAAGAAGTTATCGTCGTCCCAATCCCGAAATCTGGAAAAAACAAAAATGATCCATCTAAATATCGCCCCATATCTTTAATGAGCTGTGTTGCCAAAACCTTAGAACGGATAATAAACACCCGCTTGATTTGGATTTTGGAATCAAATTAGTTACTCTGTAACAATCAAATGGGTTGTAGAAAATTTAGATCCACCACTGACAATTTGGCACAGATCGAACATCATATCCAAACAGCCTTTGCAAACCGTTCCCACGCGATAGCAATCTTCTTTGATCTACAGAAAGCTTATGACGTTACATGGAGGTATGGGATACTACGACAGTTACATAAATGGGGAATAAAAGGTAACCTCTTTAACTTCATTCAAAACTTTCTAAAAGAACGCAAATTCAGAGTAAGGGTTGGCACCGAGTTCTCGGATACCAAGACATTAGAAAACGGAATTCCGCAGGGATCAGTGTTAAGCGTTACGTTATTTGCCATAGCTGTAAACTCAATAACCGCAAAAATTACAAAAGAAATAAGAAGCTATTGGTATGTAGACGACCTTGCTATTATATATTCATCGACTGATATAGACGAAACCGAACAGATCCTCCAACTGGCAGTTAATACCATAACACGTAGCGCGAGTGACATCGGATTTAGATTTTCTACTGCGAAAACACGTTGTGTTCACTTTTGCCGCTTGAGGCACGAACACAGGGACCCTACTATCATGTTGTACGGAAACGTAATCAGCGTAGTGCCCGAAATTAAATTTTTAGGGCTCACTATGGACAAAGCGTTAAGATGGAAGTCACACATAAGTAGCCTTAAAATGGAATGCAAAGATGCCACCAATATTATAAAGTGCCTCGCTAACACAAAATGGGGTGCAAATAAAGACGTAATGCTCAACCTGTATAAATCTCTAATCCTGTCTAAAATAGACTACGGCTGTGCGATTTATTCATCCGCTCGCAAAACTACATTAAGTCCCCTCGACTCAATACACGCGAACTGTTTAAGGTTATCCCTGGGAGCGTTTCAAACTAGTCCACACCTATCTGTATACTGTGAGACCGGATTACCACCTTTAAAATATAGACGCCAGCAGATTATAATGAAGTACAGCATTAAATTACAGGCAATACCGGATCACCGCAATTACGAGATTTTTTACAACAAAGAGTCCTACCTGTGTTTCCGAGGCAGACCCACTATAACACGTCCTATCACTGCAAGACAAATAGAACTTTCTCAGAAATTAGACATCAATATACCTCCTGTTTATAACCTTATGACAGTATCACCTAAAAATCAAACAATGCAGACGTTTAACAAAATTCTATTGAGTTGCGAAGATAAGATGGTAATATACACTGATGCATCTAAATGCAGACAAGGCGTTGGCAGTGCAATAGTAGTCAACGAAGAACGACACGCCTGGAAAATACACAACTGGTGCAGTATTGTAACCGCCGAGCTATACGCACTGTGGCAGGGATTAAGGTACTCGGAGTACAGCACACAAAAAAACATCATAATATGCTCTGATTCGCTAGTTGCCTTAAAAAAGATCCAAAAGAATTACTGCTTAGAACCATTGGTCACACAAATTCTAGCAACCATTCATAACATTAGCACTAGTGGAAAAAATATTATATTTGTTTGGGTACCTTCACACTCAGGAATCGAAGGAAATGAAATTGCAGATATTACGGCTAAAGACATAGCCAAAACCAGCGAAATTAGCAATATACCAATTAGCTACAAAGACGCACAGCAAAGTGTCAACCGGATAATAACCAAACAATGGCAAGACGAGTGGCTAAAGACAGAGCACAAGTTAAAAAATTTTAAACAAAATATTCTCCCGACAAAACTTCCATCTAGTCTAACCCGTAAAGAATCAGTTGTTATCACGAGAATCAGAATTGGACACACTAGATTCTCTTCAGAACACTTGCTGCAAGGCCTCAGAACACCAGTTTGTACAGAATGCCGAAAAAAATTAACAGTGGAACATATAATCCTCCACTGTACAAAATACGCCAGACTAAGACGAGAACATAAAATAAACTCAACAGTCCTATACAGCACAAAGGAAGACGACTTAAGAAATGTAATTATGTTTCTAAAACACTCTGGTATCTTTAACACGATATGATAGAATATACGACGCATGCAGCTAATGATCTCAGTAATCGATGCTGCAAAAAAAAAAAAAAATAATAATAATCCTAGGGGTTGAACTACCTACTAGGCACGTTCCCAGGTGGCAGATAGGGGAGTGACCTTGCAAATGATCGTATGTGATGCAAGGCCAACACCGAAATATGAGCTCGTGGCTGTAAATAGTCACTGCTAGCTCTAGAAAATACGGTGTCGCGGACCAGTTCACGTGGGGCCTCGTAACTAGCGAGAACAGGGATGGCAACCCTGCGTGCCCTTAGCTGGAAGTCCACTTTTCTTATACTAGTCTTGAGTGGCTTCCCTTACTTTAGTTCTTTTCTGTCGGAGCACCCTCGCTCAAACTTTTGCTTTCTTCAGGCTCCCAGCGAAAGCTGAGAGTCCCCTTCCTTTTCTTCTTACTCTTCCCAGGACATGCACCGTCAAAAGCGTATACGGGTGTGGCAAGCCCGGGATGTCCTTGCTGGGGACGGCTGAGCGCTAGCCGTCTCCTAATACCGCAACCGCGAACTGTACTTCAGAGACTCTAGCAGGGCGTGGCTAGGGAACGTCGTACAGCTAGCGGTCGGTGGTCTTGGCTTTACCGCCCGGGCTACGAGGAAGGTAACCTCTATAAAAAATCCCGCAATCCTAAGGTCGTTTGGCAGTTTTAGGTGCTGACGGGATTGCGCGAAGGGATGCCTGAGCGTGGCCAGGGGGAAGCCTGGTCCTTAGCGTTGAAACGCCTGTGGGGGCTTGGTGCCCCCCACAGTATTTAGCCTTGCCACGGTATAGGAGCTCTGCTGTGGTTGACCTTGTTTTTCTTCCTATTTGCGTGGGAACACTATGAATTCTAAATCAAATTCCCAAGAATCGTCTCCCTCTTTAAACAGAGACAACTTTCTACTTTAGGAAAAAATGTAAAATTGGTCAGCGAGACGAGTTACCCTCGGTTCCTGTCCATTAGGTTGTTACCAGAAGGTAATTTTGATAGTCAGCCCTTTTTTAATTAGCAAGAGTATATATAGTATAGCGGGTGAAACTAAAAAGGTTAACAAGGTGAAGGATGGTCTATTGGTGGAAACCGTTTCAAAAAAGCAAACGGAGACATTATTAAAAATGAAGAAGGTTGGTGAGTTAGATGCTGAGGTTACTCCTCATAAGTTTTTAAATCGTCGGAAAGGAATAATTTTTTGTCGGGATCTATTAAATGCATCTCTCGAAGAAATCCATGAAGGCTTAAAGTCAGAAGGTGTAGTAGAGGTCAAAAGATTACAAAGTAGGAAGAATGGAACATTAGCAGATACTGCAATGTTAGTGCTAACATTTGAAAGGCACGAACTCCCTAAAGTCATCAAAGCGGCGATGTACAGTTTAAAGGTGCGCCCTTTCGTCCCCGAGCCCATGCCCTGCTTTAGATGTCAGCAGTTTGGACATACCTCGTCAAACTGTAAAAATAATCCTATTTGTATATGTGGCTATCAAGTACATGAAGGCACTGCTTGTATAGAGGAGCCTATATGTACCAATTGTAAGGAAAAGCATTCGTCTAGGTCTAAGGATTGCTCTGTTTATAAATCTGAAAAGAAAGTACAAGAAATCAGAGTAATACATAATGTAAGCTTCATTGAGGCCAAAGCTATAGTGCAATCATCTGTGGTTACACCATCTACTTCTTTTGCCCAAATTACGCAATCTAAAGACAATAACAAGGAAGTAGTTACTGAAGTAGCGAAGATTATGCTGCCGGTATTACAAAGTACTATTCAAACCCAGATAAACAATTTAAAATCTACTCTGAAGGAGTACATACATGAAGTATTGTGCACCACTACAGATATCGGCAGTGAAATGGAAACCGAGAGCTTTTCTGAGGGCAGAAAGAGAACTGCTCCCGTTTCCCTAACTTCAGTTGGGGAAATAGATGAAACATTTATTGATCCTTGTCTTAGGAAACAGAAGAAGAAAAAGGTGGGATGGCCCAAGGGCGTTCCACGCAAGAAAAATGTTAGCGCTGAAAATGAAAAGATTGGAGGGCCTTCAGTTATTCTGTTGAATCCTAAAAAGTGATATAGAACCTGTGATATTTATGTGATAATTTGATCTGTGATATTTTACCTTAACGTTTTATTGTTTTAGTATCTGTTTGTCTTGTCAATTTTTATCTAATTGTCTTTGTCTTTTTAGACATAGAGCTATATTTATTTATTTATTTATTTATTCATTTGTTATAGATTATCGTTGTCTTTGTCTCTTTACACATATAGCTATATTTATTTATTTATTTACTATAAATTCATTCCATTATGGATAAAATAATCCAATTAAACATTAATGGATGTAAAAGTCACTTAGCCGAGTTAAATTTACTAATATGTAAGGAGAACCCTTTCTGCATTTGTCTACAGGAAACGAGATTCAAACCAAATGAAAATTTTGTGTTAAAAGGGTATAAGACCCACAGAAAAGATTTGGCTCCAGGACTACGGGCTCATGGTGGCAGTGCAATCTGTATAAGGAACGAGATATACCATACTGCAATAGCTATATCGACCACCTTACAAGCAATCGCTATCACTGTTAAGTGTCCGTTCCAGTTTACCATTTGTAGTATATACCTTCCAGATCCTTTATGGACTAGATAGCAAATCATTGACCTTGTCAAACAATTACCCAGTCCATTTATGCTACTAGGAGACTTCAATGCTCATAACCGTATATGGGGCTCTTCACATTCAGATACACAGGGGCGAGCACTGGAAGAAATTATAGATGAGGTTAATCTGATCCTACTAAACACAGGGGAAGGCACATTTTTTAATGCACGAAGCAACAATTTTTCTGCAATAGATTTATCCCTCTGTTCTCCTGCCTTGGCGCCAAAAATGACCTGGAAGGTATTGCAACATGAAATATTTTCGGATCACGCTCCTATACAAATTACATTTCCAACACCTCGTCCATCAACCACATTATCTAAAAGATGGTTGATTAGAAAAGCCGACTGGAGCATGTTTAGGGACAATTTAGTACACTTCAATCCAAATATAGATGACGTTAACACATCAGTTAATGACGTCACCTCAAAAATTTTACATGCATGTGAACTAAGTGTTCCTAGATCAAGTAGCAAACCACGAAAAAAGTGCGTTCCATGGTGGAACAATGAAATAAAGTGTGCTATTCGTGACCGAAAGAATGCTTTACGAATTTTTAAATCCGAGCCCTCGATAAATAACGCAATCATGTTTAAAAAATTAAGAGCCAAAGCAAGGAGAATCATAAAACTTGCAAAGCAACAGTCTTGGCAAACTTATGTGACAAGCATAACCAATCAAACCCTCAATTGTGAAGTGTGGCGTAAAATACGGTCAATGAATTCGATCACTCAAGCTTTCTCAATCAATAATATAATTTCCAATGGGCAAGTTTTAGATAACCCACTGGATATTGCAGAGAATTTCGCCAGTCATTTTGAAGCTAATTTCTCTAATTCGGATGATTTCTCTCACTTCGAAAGTGACTGCGTAGACGATTTATTGGAAGAACTCCCTTATAATCAACTCTTTTCAGTTTCAAAGTTAGAAAATGCAGTATCAAGAACCAGACCCTCTGCTCCCGGTCCTGACTCTATTCACTACGAATTTATTAAACAATTGTCGATTGAAGGAAAACGTCACATATTAGCGATTTTTAACAAAGCATGGAAAGAGGGCCAATTTCCTGAAAAGTGGAAAAAGTCTATTATTATCCCGTGTTTGAAACTAAATAAAGACCCCTTACTTGTGGATAATTATAGACCTATTTCTCTGACGTCGTGTCTCTGCAAACTACTGGAAAAGATGGTTAATGCACGCTTAATGTGGATTTTAAAACGAAACTGCCTACTATCGAAGCATCAAATGGGTGCCAGGCGTTCTAGGTCTACAGCTGACTGCTTAGTGTAACTCGAGTCAGACATTCTAAATTGTTTTGCAGCAAGACACCATATGTTCGCAATATTCTTTGATGTTGAAAAGGCTTTTGACCGAACGAACAGGCACCAAATCCTTCTTGAACTGCAACGTATGAAAATTAAAGGACCGCTATTTCAGTTTATAAAAAACTTTTTGGCAAATAGAACATTTCGAGTACGCATTAACAATTGCCTATCCCAGGAGCGGGTACAGCCGAACGGAATTCCACAAGGCTCAACACTCAGTATCACATTATTTTCAATCGTAATGAATAAGTTGGTAGAGTGCCTGTCCCAAGATATCGGTAAAACTTTATACGTTGATGACTTAGTCATATATAAGTCACGTCCTATAACAGAGGACCTACTTCACCCTTTGCAATTCGAAATTAATCAACTGGTGAAAACGGCTAAAGAAATGGGTCTTACGTTATCTTCGAAAAAATCGCATGCAGTCCATTTTTGTCGACTAAGGTCCCAACACGACCATCCTAGGTTTAAAATTGAGGGTTATACCCTAGAAGTTAGGAATGAAGTACGTTTTTTAGGAGTCCTGTTTGATGAAAGACTGTATTGGAAAAAACACGTAGAACACTTGAACACGAGAATAAAGACGACAATTAACACCCTTAAATACCTAGCGCATATATCGTGGGGTGCTAAGAAAGAAGCCCTTCTTAGAATATACCATTACTTAATCCTGTCAAAGCTCAGTTACGGTGGAATTGTTTTGTCGAGTGCCAGAAGGTCACACATTCTAAAGCTGAACAAGATTCACTGTGCAGGACTAAGGTTATGTAACGGAGCTTTCCGAACATCTAGACTAGACGACATTTGCTTCGAATCTAATACTATTCCCCTCCAATACATCCTTAATGCTGCTGTCCTCAATCATGCTCTGAGAACAAGCGGGCAACCAAATCATCCTAGCTATAATTCCTATATCAATTGTCATGAGGTCGACCAATTTACTAATAGCAGGTCTGCCATGCGCCCAGCCGGAATAAGATCTATCGACATAAGCAAAGACATTGGACTGGTCTATCCATTTCAAGTGTATTCCCATGATGCATGCGAAATACCGCCATGGCTAATTAGTATTCTGAGCATCCACATAGATAACTGTGTTCGCGATGAAACTGTTATAGAAGTAACCAAAAAATCATTTGCCAAAATGCTAGCTGAACACGATGGTTACACTGTAATATTCACAGATGGCTCTAAATGCCAAAGAGGAGTTGGAAGTGCTATTTACGTAAATAGTAAAGCGTATAGCTGGTCCATATCGAAATATGCGAGCGTGTTTACTGCTGAATCGTATGAAATACTGCAAGCGCTGTATTATTGTGATTTATGTAGAGCAAGTAAGTTTTTAATCTGTAGCGACTCTCTAAGTTCGTTGCGAGCACTAGAAAATACTTACTCAACAGACACTCTAATTAAAAAAATACTGGCTAGTATTGCATGGTTAACAAAGTCAGATAAAAAGATATGTTTTGCTTGGTGTCCCTCTCACTGTGGAATAGAAGGAAACGAACATGCAGATGTTGCGACACGTGAGGCTGCACACAGTGCAGAAATTGACATATTTCAAGTTCGTCCTGAAGATGTGAAATTGACAATAAAAAAGAAAATTGTAAAGTACGCGTATGATAATTGGGTAAACAACTCTCCTTTTTCAAAAATAAAAACAGTCCCTACGATATGGAGATTTCCAGAAACAGTCACTCGAAGAGAGCAAGTAGCAATAACACGATTACGCATAGGGCATACTAATCTTACCTCAACATATTTGCTTTTAAGAGAAGAAAACCCATTCTGCACTGAATATAATGAATTGCTTACTGTGCCCCATATATTAATAAAATGTAAACTTTACACTAGGCAGAGAATTCAAAATAGATTAGGTGACACTATAGAACAATGTTTAAATAATGACGAACGGAGCATCCACAACTTAATCAAGTTCTCAAATGAAACCAGTTTACTAAGAAAAATTTGAACTGATCAGCGCATTAAAGTTAAAATGTACGAATATATTTGCTATATACTGCTAAGCGTGCAAATGACCTAGTTGTCGAAGCACTCAACCAAAAAAAAAAAAAAATAATAATAATAATGAATGAATGAATGAATGAATGATTTATTTTGAATGAATGATTTATTTTCAAAAAAAATACAGGTTGTTATGGGTCCAGCTAAGTCTTCGGACTTGACAGCTGGTTCCCGTTATATACATATTTATATATATACAAATCATTTTTATTTCCTATTCTTAAAATACTATGACGCTTGTACATTTGATATTATTTAAGTTTCTATTTTATTTATTTGAGGTTTTGCATCAAGATAAATTGTTTCATTTTTTAAATTTAAGATGTACATTAAGATGTAAATTTTCTGTAGTCATTTTTTTTATACATTTCTATGTACAGGTATACACATATATACATACGTATATAGATATACACACACACATATACATACACATTTTTTTTTAAACTAGGTTTACCGTTTATAATCACGTATTTTGTTTCATCTTATAATATAATTGTTTTCAATTTATAGTTTTATCTCCAAAATGATTAATTTGATACAAACAATAATATAAACTTGATATAACCTAATAATTATTAATCATCAAGCTTTATGTAAATTTTGCAATTCGTTACTCACATTATTTGATATAAAGAAAATATTGCATTCTATGATAAAAATATCAACAAGCACATGTCTAACTATATTACAGTAATACGATTTATATTGCAATTCAATTATCTAACATTCTAACTGATAAATGAAAGAAATAATTCTGATATAAACAAGAAATTATTTTTTAAAGAAACATCTAAAATCATAAAATTAATATTATGCTCTATAAAATATATATTATCAATAAAAATAACTGTTCATTACATTACATTGACAAACAAAAGTAAATCAAGGAATTACGATAAAATATATTTATCTAATTCACTTAACGAACTTATATGAATGGCTTTGCTGTTTTCATCTTTTTTGACGAGAATTCTACCACTTTTAACCCATACAAACTTAAACCTATGCACTAAAGCCCGTCTTTTTGTTTCCAGTAGTAAATTTCTGCCACTAGTTGTGAGTCTCTCAATCTCATTAAAAAACCAGTGCCTTCTTTCTTTCTTATCATCAGATGTTAATTTTCTCCACCATTCCTTCCCATTTTTAATAATCTTGTGCTTATCCGCCTCTATAATAATAATAATAATAATAATAATAATAATAGGGGAGTAAAGTCGAACCAGCACCTCCACGTGGTACTCCCCGGGTAATGCTAACGCTGGTCGCATACTGTTTTGTCATATATTCGTTCCTTCCGTCCGTTGTCTACACTTGTGTTTCTCTTCGGAGAGTAAACTCTACTATACAAATCTGAAATCTAAGGTGTTATGCGATCCGTGCCAAGAGATGAATGGCTATGCGAAGTAAGTCGCTAACGGAGCCTTCTAGATACCTGGCTGCCTCTAGTTGTAATCAGTCAAGCCTTGCTACGGTATGGGACCACTGCCGTTTTCGTGGGAATTGTATGGATAATCAGCAATCAAACATAGAGTCGTCCACCTCTTTAAACGTGGGTACGGCGGGGGGTCCGTCCAAAATCCCTCACTCTCTAATATAAACAGTGAAAAGGAGGATAGTTGTCCCCGGTTCTTGTTTATAGAAAAAATAGAAGGAGATTTCTCCACATTGAGTCCTTTCTTGATTTCAAAATGTTTATTTGGATTAGTTGGAAGAGTAGAGGAAGTGAAAAAGATTAAAGGAATGTTACTTATTAAAACAGTATCGAATAAACAACCCAAACGTTTGTTACAGCTAAATAGATTCTGTGGGTTTGATGTAAGTGTCAAACCACACGATACTTTAAATACATCAAAAGGTGTTATATACTGCAGAGATTTCTTAAACTGCAGCGAGGAAGAAATCTTGGAAGGATTATCGGAAATAAATGTAATCGCTGTAAAACGAATAAAAACAAAAAGTGGAGGTATTCTTAGAGATACTCCTAACCTTATACTGACCTTTAATACCACGTCTTTACCTAAGACCATAAATGCAGCCTATTATACTTTGCGAGTGAGACCATATATTCCGGCTCCAATGCGTTGTTTTAAATGTCAAAGGTTTGGTCATACTATCTTTAAATGTGAAAGTCCGCAAGTTTGTGTGTGCGGCAAATGTGAAGTCCCAGTCTGTTGTCCTAACTGCAGTGGAGATCACCCTGCAAATTCGAAGGCGTGTACTGTCTATAGAAAAGAGATTGAGATTCAAGAAATAAGAGTTACACAGAAGGTTACATATCCAGAAGCTAGGCGTATGGTGGGTAGTGTGGTGACATCCGGTAACTCATACGCAAACATTGCAGCACATAAGTCTGTTATCAGTCACCCTCAGGTGAATATTATACCTGAAATAAAAAATATAGTCAATAAGGAAATAAAAACGTTTACTTCGGTCTTAATGGAGTATATCAGAAAGTCGCTATCTATGTCAACAGTATGTAAAGAGGCGGCGAAAGAGATTGAAACTGTAATGGATGAAGAATCCAGGGGTGCAAAGAGAAAACCTTCTTTGACAAGATCTCAATGTACAGAATCGAGTGTAACTTCTGTGGATGAAAAGACAGAGCAAGCCAAACAGCCTAAAAAGAAGAAAAGATGGCCCAAGGGGAAACCTAGGGGCTCTAGTACCCAACGTGGGTCGCAAGAATAGTCATAGACTGTGATATCTACTAGTCAAGGTTCAAACCCACGTGATTAAAATCTGTGATATTTTATTACTGTGTTTGTTGACGTTTTATAATTTATTTATATTATCAATTATCTGTGATAGATGTATATTTGTCCTCGTTCATGTACCCAGTCAATCGATGTAAAAACAAATCGAGTATTCATTTTACAACAAATAACAAAATTCATAAAAATTATCCAGTGGAATTGTAGGGGACTATCCAACAACCTGAACGAGCTGAAACTGCTAATTCAAAAGCATACCCCAGTGTGTGTTGCTCTTCAAGAAACGCACTTGAAACCTAGAAGTAAATATAACATCAAAGGTTTTAACCTAATAAGAAGAGATTTTTACTCACCTCAAAGAGCCTGTGGCGGAGTAGCTTTTGCAATCCGAAAAGACACGCCATACAAAAGAGTAAATATAGACACCCCATATCAAGCTGCAGCAGTAAAACTTGAAATTAACGAAGGTTTTACACTATGTAATATTTACCTCCCCAATACAAGTTATAATGTTGGAGAGATTGGAAAAATTATCAACCAGCTACCAACACCTTTGATCCTTGTTGGCGATTTTAATTCCCACAATATAGTCTGGGGCTCTACTTCAAACGATGCCCGCGGTAAGGAACTCTTAGATCTTATAGAAAATAGAAACCTTAGTATTCTAAATGATAATTCGGCTACCTATTTCAATGCAAGATTAGGAAGGTTTGATTGCATTGACTTATCGATATGTTCACCAACTATACATACTAACCTGAAATGGGAAGTGGAAAATGACCCACACAACAGTGATCATTTCCCAATAATTACAAGTATCCGAGGTGACAATCCAATGATCAAAACTGTATCCAAATTCAAAATTCAGCAAGCCGATTGGGACCGCTTTACAAAACTGCTTAACCCTCCAAACGACGATAGGTTGAACCTTGAAACATTAACACAATCTATTTTGAAAGCTGCAGAGGATAGCATACCAAAGTCCAAGGCTCGATACATCACTAAGATGGTCCCATGGTGGTCATCTGGATAAAAGAAAAAATATCGTTAAAGAAAAAAGCTTTAAATAGATTCCGACATAGCCCCACGTTGGATAACCTCGTTGAGTTTAAAAAACGTTGAGCAGAGTGTCGACGGGAAATTCTAGCAGCACAAAGAAAATCGTGGCGGGATTATGTATCTATCATCACACCATACGCAACAAGCCATGAAATATGGAGAAAGATTGGTGCTATATCCGGTAAAACTCGATGCAACTATCCGGTATCTCTCTGCAAAGCAGATGAGGTTGTAACAAATAAACTGATGGATATACCTAATACTCTTGCAGATAAATTTTATCAAGTCAGTAGTTCTTCAAACTACCCTGATTCTTTTCTAGAACTCAAGACTGATAAGGAAGCAAGCCCTATTGATTTTGATACGAAAGATAATCTAGAATATAACTTTCCTTTTACACTGGAAGAGTTAGAAACCGCAATTCAGCGCACCAAATCTTGTTCGCCGGGATACGATGGTATTCATAACCAAATGCTTCGCCATTCCAGCACAGAAATGAAAAAATGTATTTTAAAATTCTTTAATACATGCTGGAAAGAATGCACCTACCCGTCAGAATGGAAACAAGCTGTTGTGGTCCCAATATTAAAATCGGGAAGAGACCTAATGTTGGCAAAACACTACCGTCCAATCAGCTTGACCTGCTTAGGCAAAGTATTAGAAAAATTGGTAAACGAACGCCTGCAGTTATTTTTAGAGAATAGGCACATATTTGTTTCTTACCAAACCGGATTTAGGAAGGGTAGGTCAACAGTTGATCACTTGGTCAAGCTGAGTGACAAAATATTGAGGGCATTTGAAAATGGAGAGCATCTGGTAGCAGTCTTCTTCGACATTAAAGGAGCGTACGACATGACGTGGAGACACGGTATACTACAAAATATATTTAGATATAGCTTACGAGGAAACTTACCTAAATTTGTACACTCGTTTTTGCAAAATCGCAAATTCGTCGTTAGAGATGTAGACGCCCACTCAAAAGAGCACATCCTAGAGAATGGGGTACTGCAAGGTTCAACGTTGAGTTGTACACTGTTTGCTATCGCCATAAATGAAATAGCCTCAGGTGTTATGGGTGAAGTGGACAAATGTTTATACGTTGACGACCTTATGATCTGTTACGCCGGTAAATCGACTGGTGGCATTACAGCGAAATTACAAGAGGCAATCAACCAAATACAAAAAAATGCAAATTCTGTAGGGTATGTACTCCCGAAAAAAAAATCAAAATGTATACATTTTCTCCGACTTAGGAAACCACACTACGGTCCAGTATTATTTCTGAATGGCAGAATAATTAGCATAACTCAAGAAATAAAGTTTCTGGGGCTCAACTTTGATAGCGAGTTGAGATGGAATAGACACCTCGAAAGTCTTATAGCTTCCAGCAGTCAATTATTGAATATACTTAGGGTACTTGCTCACCAGAAGTGGGGAGCTGACCCTAAAACACTTCTTGACATCTACAAGGCTCTGATCTTGTCCTGAATAGACTACGGATGCCAAGTGTATTCTACGTGTAATGAAACACTGCTGCGACAACTAAATAAGGTTCAGAACCTTGCAATCAGGTACTCCTTAGGAGCCTTTCCAACAACACCAGTTAGTGCCCTTTGCGTCGAAGCAAATATTCCTCCTCTTGTTTTCTGTCGGAAACAGATAATAACTAACTATTACCTAAAAGCATCGTTAGACAATGAGCATCCAAATTATAGGACTCTCGTTGATGACACTAGGCATACACGATTATACAGATGTAGATCAATCGGCCAAAGAGCAAGGGAACACCTTAGAGATCTTAATCCAAACGATGAGGACCTGTCTAACATGACAAAGGAAGTTCGACAGAAATTTGTAAAGAATCGAGTATGTGAGCGCTGGCAGGAGCAATGGACGGAAACCAATGCTACGTTAAAGAAAGTTAAACCGACCCTTAAACCGTTATTCCACCTCGGTATACAACGCAGCAACTTGATGAGGTTATATAGGCTCCGCTTAGGACATACTGCTCTTACCCATAGGTACTTGTTAGCGGGTGAAGAGCCACCAAAATGTGAGAGATGTTGAGTAGGTTTGACTGCCGAACACTTACTTTGTCAATGTGAACAGTATGTGGTGGGACGAAACTTATTCGCTATTAGTGCAATGTGGGCCGCCAACTTGACAACCAGCGAACACTGTAGTAACAAAATAAAATACTTATCTTTTTTGGGATTTTTTAATGGTGTACTTTAAATTATACAATCTAAACGTTTCGATAACACTTACAGTTATCTTCGTCAGTAGTAATGTTAGTTAAAAATTGTTAAAGATGTAGTAAACAATTTTGTCAAATTTGAAAAATTCAAACATAAACATAAGCCTGTAGTAACACATTAAAATTTATGCGAGCAACAGGTAAATTGGATGAACTGTAAATAGTTCCATTAAATTTTAAATCAATTCATGATTGCATAAGTATTATTCCCACCTGTGATATTTTTTGCAATTACCATCATAATGGAAAAGTATAAAAGCTAATGGCCCCAGAAGCCTACGCCAAAGGTGAGGTTTTAGTGGGTAGGCCCGGAAACGGGAGAGCCCCACACTACCCGGTTATTCCCCCGGTGGGTGCATAAGGAGCATTTCCCCGCCTGTCTAAAAAAAAAAAAATAATAATAATAATAGTCCCCCCAAGGTATACACCTTGTCGTGCTAGTGGGGCTCAGTAGCCACTGTTGCCAGCAGTGGTGAAGCCAAGCTATCCCAGACTGTCAATGTTCGTCGTATTCGTGTCTTTCCACTCTTCAACTATGTGTGAGCTTAGGTCCTACGTCATTCTTTGTCATGTCTTTTGTTCTTTGTGCTGAGCACACAGCATTACCAAAGCCGCAATATAAGGTGTAAATCTATCCTGCCGAGAGATGAATGGTTGTGCGAAAGTCAACCGCTAACGATGTCCTTCGGATAACAGCCGACATCCGATTGTATTTAGGCTTACTGGGGTAAGGGAGCACTGCCTCAGCTGACAGTATTTTTCTGCCCTACTCGTGGGAACAACATGAGCCATAAAAACCAAAACGTACAGAGTGTCAGCTCTTTAAATATGGAGGTATCGGAGGGTCCACCTATAAAACCAGCCAATAAGACCTCGTTAACCGAGGTCTCCCCCACAAGAAAGGAAAAGGCGGTAGATTTACCTCGGTTCCTTCTTGTTAAGAAAGGTGAAGGAGATTTCTTTAAAGTTTCTCCTTTTTTAATCGCTAAAACCATGTTTGGAATAATCGGAAATACGAAGAGTATAAGAAAAGTAAGAGAAGGTTTGTTAGTAGAGACAATATCGAACCCTCAGTCCAAAAGGCTACTATCCACTACACGATTCGCGGATATAGAAGTAACAGTGTCACCACACCAGACGCTAAACTATTCTAAAGGTGTCGTTTATTGTCCCGACTTTTTAAATTATAGTATCGAAGAAATTGTAGAAGGACTGCAGAATGTGAAAGTAATCGCGGTTAAGCGTATAAGAACCCGTAAACATGGACAATTGGTAGACACACCAAATCATATCTTAACATTTGATACACCTGTACTTCCTCAGAGAATTATAGGTGCAATATATCCGCTTCGAGTGAGAGCATACATTCCTCCTCCGGTGCGCTGTTTCCGTTGTCAAAAGTTTGGTCACACTGCAATGTCATGTACAGCGGAACAAATTTGTGCATGTGGTAAAAGTCCGCACGGAGACAGTCCATGTGGGGAACCAATCAAATGTATAAACTGTGAAGGACCTCATCTAGCACGATCTAAAAACTGCACTATATATCAAAGAGAAATGGCAATACAAGAGCTTAGAGTCACAAAGAAAATATCGTACTTTGAAGCAAAAGAGGAACTCAAGCTTTCGCCAGTAACTACGCGTAAATCATTCGCACAAGTAACAGCAAGCACGGAATTCCAAGCAAAAAGTTTAATGCGGGAAATTATTCCTGAACTAAAAACTCTCATTTCAGAAACGGTAAAACAAGAACTTAAATTATTTATTCCGAAGAATGTACATTCAACAAATGCCGATGTACAAAATTTAGAACCAGGGCCCAATACTAGGTCTGAAAAAGGGAGTTGTCAGTTACTCCACCAATAGGTGAAGATCCAGAGCCTTTGTTCATACACCCCTCTCAGAGGGCACAAAAAAAGAAAGGTTGGCAACTAGGAAGATCTAGGAAGCCACGTCAGGATAGTCAATCCTCAAACGAGAATTTGACAACTTGACGTAAACGTGATAGATTTCTGTGATATATTTCTGTGATACACTTCTGTGATATATTTATGTGAGATTGTTGTCTTTTCGTGTATAAAGTTTGTCCTTTTGAATTTATTTATTAATCTAATCTATTAACTTTATTTATTTATAGTTTTATTTATTCTTATTTTATTATAACTAAAATCAAATCATCCATGCATACTATAATTCAATGGAATTGCAACGGGTGCCGAAAAAGTTCTGCAGAAATAAAGTTAATGCTGAAAGAATTCTCTCCATTAGTAATAGCCTTACAAGCAACACATTTTAGAATAAATCACGAATTTGTATTGCATCGATATAGTTGCTGTCGTCATGATGCAGAACATACCAGTCGAGCTAGTGGCGGAGTTTCAATTTTTGTTCACCAAGATTGTGTATTTAAGCAAATAAATCTAAATACTCGATTACAAGCGGTTGCGGTGACAGTTGAATTTCCTATTAACGTCACTATATGCAACATATACTTACCTGACGGTAATTGGTTGCGACAAGATATTGACGATCTTACCGCTCAACTTCGAGGACCGTTCTTATTGATCGGGGACTTTAACGCACACAGTCCGTTGTGGGGTTCAACAAAACGTGACGTTAAAGGGAAAATAGTAGAGCAGTTCCTTGATCAGGAAGAACTCACTTTGTTGAATGATGGTAGGCCTACGTTTTTTAATTCTAGATCCAATGAGTTTACCGCGATTGATTTATCTATATGTACAACAAGAATAGCTTTAAACTATACGTGGACTACTATCATAGATCTTCACGGAAGCGACCATGGTCCAGTACTTATACAGACAATAAAACAGAACATACCTCCACTACGTTTTACTAAATGGCACTTAGAACGAGCAAATTGGGATTCATATAAGCAAAGAATTACGCCAATCAACCGAGAGTTAAATTTGGAATGTATGGTTGAAGAATTTGGCAATTCAATCCTAAATTCTGCTTCAGAAACTATACCCAAATCAAGTAATAAAATTCATAAAGTTACTGTTCCTTGGTGGAACCCCAGCATTGAGGCAGCCATCAAAAACAGGAAAAGATCGTTGAAAAAGTTTATGTCAAATCCAATTATAGAAAATATGGTGGAGTTTAAAAGGCTACGTGCTTTGGCGCGGAAGAAAATAAAAGAGGTACAGAGAAGGACCTGGCAAATCTTTGTTAATACTATCACGTCAAATACACCACCTTCGATAATATGGAAGAAGATAAAAGCTATCTCCGGAAAATTAAAAGGTAGTAATTTACCGAAGTTACGAAAGGGTGATGAATTAGTAACCGAATCCTTTGATGTTGCAGAATTGCTTGCCAAACACTACGCACAAGTAAGCTGCACAAACAACTACTCTCTAGAATTTATCGAAAATAAAGAACAACGTGAAGAGCCCCTCGATTTTTCTGAAAAACACGGGCAAACATACAATGGGAATATAACAATGACCGAATTAAAAAATGAAATAAAAGAACTTAAAAATACAGTAGCAGGTATAGATAACATCTGTAGTGCACTGTTAAAGAATTTACCAGAAACAGATCTACACGACCTTCTGTTTATTTTTAATAAAATATGGAGAGAAGGTAATTATCCTCAAAAGTGGAAAACTGCTGTAATTGTCCCACTTCCTAAGAAAAATACAGATTCCTTAGAACCGGTCAATTACAGACCAATATCATTAACAAGCTGTGTAGGCAAGATTCTGGAAAGGATAGTTAATAAAAGATTAGTCAATCTAATAGAAGAAAACAAGTGGATAAACCATTTTCAAGCCGGATTTCGGAAAAATTACTCCACAAACGATAACCTGGTAAACCTTGCTGCAACAGTCCAAGAAAGCTTCAATAATAGAGAACACCTCACCGCAGTATTTTTTGATGTAGTGAAGGCGTATGATACGGTTTGGAGGTACTCTGTGTTAAAAAGGATACACGACTGGGGAATTATGGGAAATATGGCGTACTTCATTAGGTCCTTTTTAAGTGATAGACACTTTAAAGTTAGGATAGGGAGTAGCTTGTCATCTACACACAGCTTAGAAAACGGGATTCCTCAGGGTTCACCAATTAGTGTTACCCTATTTATTATCGCGGTGAACAATATAACACAATCGTTAAATCCAGAAATCGGCCGCTGCTTATATGTTGACGACATACCTATGTATATGTCATCTAACAGAGAATACCCAGCAAATTCTCTAATCCAAGAGGGTATTAACGAAATTGTGCGACAAGCAGAAGACGTAGGTTTTCGGATTTCTGCAGAGAAATCCGTATACATGCACTTTTGTAAGCTACGAATTCCACACTATCCACCAAACCTGTTTCTTAAAGGTAAGCCGTTGCTATGCGCAGAAAAAGTAAAATTTCTAGGACTCGTGTTAGACCCAGCACTTACGTGGAAGTACCATATCGAGGAATTAGAAATTAATACAAGAAAATCTCTTAACTTAATAAAATGCTTAGCTAACATTAAATGGGGTGCAAATAGAGAAGTTTTAATCCGGTTGTATAAAACATTAATCCTCTCCAGGATAGATTATGGGAGCATAGTTTACAGATCGGCGTGTAAAACTCGACTAAACTAATTGGATGTTATACAAAACCTCTCACTAAGATACGCTATCGGAGCCTTTCCAACCAGCCCAATTAGTAGTCTCTACGTCGCAGCAGGAGTACTGCCCTTAATGTTAAGGAGAATGTGGCTACTTTTGAAGTATACATCCAAAATCCGATCGATTGATACACATTTTAATCACCAGCTGCTGTATAAAGAACAAGTACACACAAAACTGAATATACCTTTATATTCAGCGATAGCTAGCGCTTGTAAACTGGTAAAAATAAACGACACCGAATTAGGAAATCTCTCCGAAATTAGCATAAAAGTTAACGAGTTGTGGCAAGACATGTGGAATAATGAAAATAGAGAATTACAACAACATTTCCCATTAGTAAACGCTCGAAAGCCTTACACTTTAATGTCAAGAAAAGAAGGAGTTGTATTAACTCGTCTCAGAATCGGACATACCAAATTAACCCATTCCTATTTACTCAAAAATGCCCCTATCAACATGTGCAATTCGTGTAACTGTCCGATTACGGTTAAACACTTGCTAGTAGAATGCGACGAACTTAAACATCACAGACAAAGATATAACTTATCACAAACAGTAGCGGAGGTATTATCTATTAAAAGATGTACGTTAAAGAAAGTATTCCAGTTTGTGCATACATCAAACTTATTTGAAAAGATATAAGCAATATAAAAATTAAACAGTAGAAGAGTGACCTGTAAACATTAAACTGTGTAAGTAATGGCAATAACCTCGCAGTTGACGCCATCCAAAAAAAAAAAAAATAAAATACCTAGGGGTTGGACTACCTATTAGACGCGTCCCCAGGTGGCGGATAGGGGAATGACCTTGCAAATGATCGTAAGTGTTGCAAGACCAACACCGAAATATGAGCTCGTGGCGGCAAGCCGCCACTGTTAGCTCTACAGAATACGGTTATAACAACAATTATTAAATGGCGTCAAATTGTACAAACACTAAAACAATTATTCCAAGTGTATATAATACTAGAACTGGGCCAACTTATAACATTAACACAAAAGCGATGATGTAATAAACAATTTGTAATTGTTCGAATGATTTTAATTAATATAACAAATTACCAAATAATAATCGCTACTGCCGTCGGCTCATCGGTAAATTGAGATAGGGTGGGTTCTAATTTGGAGTTTAATTATCATACCTGAAATACTGCCTGCTTCTCATAAGCTTAATTATTTTCAGTTATACTTAATTCATAAAAAAATGTTATCTAAAAATTGTGAAAAAATGATAAAATCTCGAGCGCCATGTTGTCTTTATATATATATATATATATATATATATATATATATATATATATATATATATATATAAAAAACAAAACCTAGTTAAGGAATAATAATAAACAATTTATCAAAATGAAAATAAAATAACATGATATACTTAAGTTTATTTAATACCTGATTTAAAACGTTAAAAATCAGAAGTCTTATACTATTCTAAAATTATATAAAAACATTACCTTTGAACGTTCGGTACATAAACTGTAACTGGTAACTATGAAGCAGAATAGTGAACTTGGTGAGGTCAATGTCTTGCTTATTTCCCTTTATCTATTGTGTCCATAACTTTATTGAATTTATTTGAAGTTTAATTCGCCAAATTTATTTATAAAAGTATGTAGAACTTGCGTTGTAAAATGTAATTGAAGTAAAAATTGTCATTTAAATTAGAAAATAGATAAGTAAATTACTGACTTATACGTGCCATTAAAAATAATTATTATAAAAATGCCATATAAAAGTATGCATTAAAAAATATGAGTAAAATAATTGCAAACTAAGTGCAAAGTAAGTAATTAAAAGTAAAAAATAAAAGTGAGTACTTAAAAGGTAAGTACTTAAAAGGTGCCATCAATGATGGCACAAAATACAAAAAATTAGGTAAAAATTATGCTTACTGCTGTAACATTCAGCATTAAGTCAATTAAAAAAAAAGCTTTCAGAATAACTCAAGTGTGTTCCCCCTAAAGGTCTTCACGCGTTGCGCGGAACAATAATATAAATCCAATTTTTTAAGAAAGGGAACTATAACTCTTTATGTAATATTACACCCAAAAGATATGTTCTAGGAAATGCCAATTAAATTGCCATTCTCAATTCTACATATTAATAATTAAAAACTTTTCTAATATTACGCCAAATAAATGAACGATTCTTAAATTAATGTACTTTTTAATACAACCACAAAAAAAGGTTGTTACACACCCCCTCCTAAAATTTTGACTCGGAGATTACCAAAGCGGAGATTCCAAACACTAAGCTAATAAATGAAATTATTAAAATTTAAAAAATACAAAATGTTAAGCTAATTAAAATTTAAGCAATATTTAAAAAATAACTAGAAAATGTACGAAAAAGTACGGAAAATGTGGTGATGTCGGTCAGGAAAGACCCCTTGCAACACCAAAAAAGCTAATGACGCGCTACCACCCGCACACGCCACTAGTCGAGAATCAAGGACCCGAAACCTTAAATAAAGTAAAAAACTTTAACTGGTGGGTTAGTGAAGCAAACCACCATCAGAAGAGCAAAATGAGTATCCGGTAAAAAAATTTGAATCTAAGGTAAAAAAACGAACGAAAACCGGAACCTACCATAACCTGAAGGGACAGTGCGCAGAGAACCCGGAAACGGTCATCGTGCAACTTTATAAAAAATCAAGGCTAAACGCCACTCTACTCGAGAGTATAAAAATAGAAAAAATCCTTCCGGACTAACAATAAATAATCGCGAGACTTGAGGTCGAGAGAGAGCGGTTCAATTACCCTACCCCGGTGGTCTCAAACCAAGCCTCCTAGGTACATAACACAACTACCACTGTCACGGTCGATAAGTGAGTCAAAGTCGGTAAATCCAAGATACGACTATTTTCATGGCAAGTTAGCTCAGGATGCTTCGTCGTGGAGAACAAGAGAGGCCACTCTACCCTTCACGAGATTCAGGTTTCATGTTGTTCCACAGTCATCGTCCAAGACCAACATTCCCTAACTAACACGCACGTTTTATAAATAAATCGTAATCTAGGTGAGTAGCCAAGAGAAGATGAAGCACTCTTACGAACACAACAACCCACTCCTAAAACTAGCAAAACGTCATAATGAGGAAGTGAACTAATCGAGGTTGACACGAGGCGAACGGAAGTCCTCAAGCACCGTCCAAGAATAGTAACACTACACAAATCAGAAAAAAACAAAATATCTAAATCAATCAAAAAATAAAATGTATAGAAGTATTACTAGTTTTCTTATCCATGGTTATGAGTTTACACGTCAAATTAACGATCAGAGGTAAACTCAAAATAGTTATCTTCAATTTTACTATTGTAACAATAGCAAATTGTAAATCCAATAAAGGAAGATAATCTGCCTGAGAACTAATGTCCCAAAAAAAATCGGCAAAACAATCGCACGATGTGATCTAAATATCAAACATCATGCTAAACAAATCAATCGCACGATGGGATCTAAATATCAACCATCGTGCTAACAAATGTAGCAACAATCGTGCTAACAAGTGTAGCAAAAAAATAAAATAAGTGGTTTGCAAAGCCACAACAATATAAAATAAAATAATGTGCGAAATAAGCACAAAATAAAATTATTTTGAAAAATTATCAAAATAATTAAAAATATAAATAAGAAAACCAGAATGTAAAAATACCAAAATAGAAAAATAATTAAAAGAATACGAAAAAATAAGAACTAATGTGGTTTTAAATCCCTAA
Organism: Vesta saturnalis; assembly: GCA_036346205.1. NCBI lineage: Eukaryota > Metazoa > Arthropoda > Insecta > Coleoptera > Lampyridae > Vesta > Vesta saturnalis. The sequence goes on from JARFJB010000106.1 coordinate 51,405, forward strand.
CATGAAAAACACCTAAGGGCTTATTATCAATAGGGGTGGCCAATCGGTACGTAGTTGGACCTACCTCCTCAACAACTTTCGCTTCAATAAATTTTGGAGCTAACTTTTGACTATAATTTTTAGTCGCATCAGATAAAGTAAAATTCTTTTTCCAAACCAAATCGCCAACATTTAATTTCAACGGACTACGTCGCAAATTGTAAGATTTTGAATTTTTAACATGTTTAAAAATAGGTGAAAGTTCATTTAAATCTTGAACTAATTGTTCACGGTTAGTAATAAATAAATCATCCTCTTTGAAATCCTTTAGTCGACCATAAAAATCTCCAGAAATAGGAACTGTCCGACCAAACGCCAAAAAGGAAGGTGAAAATTTCGTAGACTCATGAACAGCGTTACGAAAAGCAAAATGTAATTAAAAACAATTCAACAGAGAAGAAGTACAATCTAAGAAAATAAAAAATGGAATTTACACACAAATAACACAAAAATATGTTAAACGGTCGCATCTAAACTACTACCATTAAATTTCAAATTTACAAACAAGAACGGAACTCTTAAAAATTTGTAAATTTCCAATTTATTTGGAAAAAATCTTAAGCAGGAGTACTAACTGAAGTACTAATATTGTCATTATGTGACAGTAAAATAAAATAATCTAAATTTGTAATTCATTATTCATTTTAAAGTTTTCGTTAAATGGATTCAATAAATTCTAATGAATCGTTACATAAATTTAATAACTGATCGTATAAATATAAAAATTCATTATCAAAAGTAATGTAATTTAAGCGTTTCAAAATTTAAATAAATGTATTAACAATTGAATGTTATGAAGTTATCAATAACAAAACCTAAATATGATAATTGAGGTTTACAAAATTCACATTCATCTAAATTAACATTTAAATTGACATCCTTAAGCCTTTTAAAAACTTCTTTTAAATAAAACGTGTTCCTTGAAAGTACTTGAAAAAATAATAATATCGTCTAAATAAACAAAAACTGATTGAGATAAATCATGTCCTAAAATGGTATCCATAAATCGTTGTAATGTATCATAATCAAATAATGAATGCATTTTTTTAATAATTTCAGTTACATAAAATGTAAAAGTGCAATTTCTCAATTTAATTTACGCCTCTCATCTAATGTCAACCCTTCTGCTTCATTTACAATTAAAAAATTTTAATTCTACTAATATAACTCATCAACATATAAAACATCCACTAAATAATTAAAATTTGACATCGTAATAAATATTATATAACTCAATCAATAAATTTCATTAAAGATAAACACATAAAAATACCAAGCGTAACACTAAATGATAACACTCCTTAAATCTCGGTCAACTCTTAACATAAAATCAAAATAAACAAACAAGTGAGAATAACTAGCATTGAAACAACAACATATCCCTTTTTCTGGCCCCACAGTAAATTTTAACACAAATGTAAATAAAATAATAAATTTCAAACAATAAATTTCAAAGTAATAATCTGAAGGTAATAAAAATGTAATAAATTTCAATGTCCCTGCTCGGGCGCCAAAGTATAACAACAATTATTAAATGGCGTCAAATTGTATAAACACTAAAACAATTATTCCAAGTGTATATAATACTAGAACTGGGCCAACTTATAACATTAACACAAAAGCGATGATATAATAAACAATTTGTAATTGATCGAATGATTTTAATTAATATAACAAATTACCAAATAATAATCGCTACTGCCGTCGGCTCATCGGTAAATTGAGATAGGGTGGGTTCTAATTTAGAGTTTAATTAACATACCTGAAATACTGCCTGCTTCTCATAAGCTTAATTATTTTCAGTTATACTTAATTCATAAAAAAATGTTATCTAAAAATTATGAAAAAATGATAAAATCTCGAGCGCCATGTTGTCTTTTATATATATATATATATATATATATATATATATATATATATATATAGGGACAACAAAACCTAGTTAAGGAATAATAATAAACAATTTATCAAAATGAAAATAAAATAACATGATATACTTAAGTTTATTTAATACCTGATTGAAAAGGTTAAAAATCAGAAGTCTTATACTATTCTAAAATTATATAAAAACATTACCTTTGAACGTTCGGTACATAAACTGTAACTGGTAACTATGAAGCAGAATGGTGAACTTGGTGAGGTCAATGTCTTGCTTATTTCCCTTTATCTATTGTGTCCATAACTTTATTGAATTTCTTTGAAGTTTAATTGGCCAAATTTATTTATAAAAGTATGTAGAACTTGCGTTGTAAAATGTAATTCAAGTAAAAATTGCCATTTAAATTAGAAAATAGATTAGTAAATTACTGACTTATACGTGCCATTAAAAATAATTATTATAAAAATGCCATATAAAAGTATGCATTAAAAATAATTGCAAACTAAGTGCAAAGTAAGTAATTAAAAGTAAAAAATAAAAGTGAGTACTTAAAAGGTGAGTACTTAAAAGGTGCCATCAATGATGGCACAAAATATAAAAAATTAGGTAAAAATCATGCTTACTGCTGTAACATTCAGCATTAAGTCAATTAAAAAAAAGCTTTCAGAATAACTCAAGTGTATTCCCCCTAAAAGTCTTCACGCGTTGCGCGGAACAATAATATAAATCCAATTTTTTAAGAAAGGGAACTATAACTCTTTGTGTAATACTACACCCAAAAGATATGTTCTAGGAAATGCCAATTAAATTGCCATTCTCAATTCTACATATTAATAATTAAAAACTTTTCTAATATTACGCCGAATAAATGAACGATTCTTAAATTAATGTACTTTTTAATACAACCACAAAAAGGTTGTTACACGGTGTCGCGGACCAGTCCACGTGGGGTCTCGTATCTAACGAGGACAGGGATGGCAACCCTACGTTTCCCCTAGCTGGATGTACACTTTTATTATACTAGTCTTGAGTGACTTCTCTTACTTTAACTCTTTCCTGTCTGAACACCCTCGCTCCAACTCTTGTTGTCTTCAGGCTCCCAGCGAAAGCTGAGAGACCTTTTCCTTTTCTCTCTACTCTTCCCAGGACATGCGCCGTCAAAAGCGTATACGGATGTGGCTAGCGCGGCATGTTCTAGCTGGGGGCGGCTGAGTGCTAGCCGTATCCTAATACCGCAAACTACTTCAGAGACTCTAGCAGGGCGTGGCTAGGGAACGTCTTAGAACTAGCGATCGATGGTCTTGGCTTTACCGCCCGGGCTACGAGGAAGGTAACCTCTATAAAAAATCCCCTAATCCCAAGGTCGTTTAGCAGTTTTAGGTGCTGAAGGGATTGCGCGAAGTGTCAGGGTATTTTGAACACCCTGTATACGTATTGGGTAATTTTGTTTGTAATTGTATTCACTTAGTTAGGTTCCGTATGTATATTTTTGTTTGTTTGTTTGAGAGCTTACTGTAGATGATGAATGTTTCGCTTGAATGGAACACGCTGTATGTAAAGGAATTTTTCATCTTTCATTAAGAAAGTCAGTGTAGTTTTTTTTTGGAATTTTAAGTACAATCTTCAGTTTATTGCCCGAATCATATGTAAAGTTTTATTGAGATAAATTCGTTTAGTTTTGTTACTTAGTTTCAGAAGCGTTGTTACCGCATTGGTGCTATACCGTCGCATTCATGTAGAGGAGCAGTTGTAGAGTCAGAATGTTGGTTTTCATCCGTGTAAGTATTATGGATGGGCGATTGTTTGTACCTCTGCAATAACATTTCTGTATCGTGCCGAAGGAAAGTGCAGACGGGGCAGTTTCTTCGCCTGAAGTCGAGATCGCATCGTAAATTTAAAGGGGTTAGGAGTGTTGCTTTTTTTTGTTTTGTTTGATGGGCAAATTAAATTAACGTAACGTAAATTTCAACTTTAGAAAAGTGTTGTAACTGAATTGAAGTCAGTTGGTTTGGGTTATTTGATTAGTTTAAGGGAGTAATTTAACGTAAGGGGAACATTAGAGTTTTGTATTAAATTTAAATATTGCTGCACGGTGGTAAGTGGAAAAGTTAAGGTGCAGGTTTTGAAGCCTTTTCAGGTGAAGCAGTATTGCGGAACCTGAGTTAAGAGCGTTACGATCGGTAAGTGTGGTAAGTTGGGTATTCGAACCACTGCGTACCGTCGTTTTATTCGCATTTTAAAACACCCTAGTGTGTTCTTTTAGAATATCCTGGCGGCTACCGGAACCTATTGTGTCCTTTTCCGGATTTTGACTTTGGTAGAAACATAAGCTACGGAGACGAGACTGTTTTGTCCCAATAGACCCTCACCCGCACGCCGAGCTAGCCGTGCAAAAACCAGGTTTATCTTTTACCTTGTCCTAGTGACCATTTATACCGTAACAGATAAAGTTGGCGCCGCAACGTGTTGGGCCGAGTTAGGACAGTTTTCCGTAGTAGTTTTTTCTAGTAGTTTTTTTAAGGATTGTATTTTTTAGGATAACGTTATCGTTTTTTCTCTCGTATTTTGTATTTTTTTAGTTATTAGGTATTTCTTTTGTACTTGTTCTTTTAATTTTAAGATGGGTTATAGAATAAATGTTGATAGATTGGCGCCTAGTGAATTGAGGTATGAAGTGGCGGTTAGAGGTGGTGATTTAACATTAGGGGTAACAGCATTACGCGCATTGTTACGTAATATTTTAAATGAAGAAAGTGGTGGTAAAGTGTCATCGCGTCCCGAATATCCGTTCGATTTTGAGACAGATAAAGTTGCTATTGAGGAAACGAAATTAGAATTAGAAAAATTATTAGAGGAGGTTAAAGTTAATGCGTCTAGTAAAGTTTTAACGACTGTCGAGACCAAAGCTAAGCATTTATTAGGTAGAATTAATAGTTCAGTCCCGAAGTCAGATATCGATGAAAAAATTAAGGAAAGTTTGTTTGTTGAAATTGCCGTTTTTCAGTCGAAATATGAAATTTTAGATAAGCGTCTAGTTTTATGAAGTACATCGTTAGAATCAATAGGTCATAGTTCAAATAGCGAAGAGCCAAATTCAAAAATTAATGTTTCAGTACCTTTTAATAATTTAAATTTAAGTACATCACCTGTTACGAGTGTTGTTGCAAAAAGTATACCAGTTTGTAAATAGAATTTGACATTTTCTGGCGACTCTAAATCGTTATCATTGAGCGCATTTTTGGAACGAATTTCGGAATTACAAGTTTCAAGACGAGTTGATGATAGTCAATTATTTGCGGAATGTTTAGATTTGTTTACCGGTAATGCGTTAGTTTATGTTAGATCAGTTAGGAAAGAAGTTAATACTTGGCGTGAGTTAGTTGATTTGTTGAGGGTTCAATTTCAACCCGTTGATTATGATGACAGATTGTTGGAAGAAATTAAGCGACGAACTCAAGGCATTGATGAACCAATAGGAATTTGTATTGCCGTTATGCGTACGTTATTTTCGCGTCTTAATGAAGAATTTTCTGAAGAGAAACAGTTGAAGGTTTTAAGGAAGAATATCGCACCATCGTATCAAGCCCAACTTGGCTTGACGGAAATTAATTCAGTTAATGATCTCGTGAAGTACGGACGGTTGATTGAAGAACGCGTCCAAGCTATGAATAATTACGTACCGCCTAGTAAGAAACGATCTGATTTAGAAGTGGACTTAGCTTACGTAGGAGAAGCTTCTGAGCCGATGAAGGAGGTTCGAGAAGAAAGAGCATTAGTACCGGAAATTCGTGTTAAGCCTCGCGACGTAGAAACCCGTCGTGAAGGGAATGGAAGTAGACTTTGTTGGAATTGCCAGAAGCCTGGCCATATCGCGTTAAGGTGTCCTACACCTAGGAAGAGAAGATATTGTTATCGATCTGGAAAGACAGACGTGACAGTTAGGAGTTGTCCTAAATGTTCAGGGACGGGAAACGGGTTAAGGAAGCAATAGATAGCCGCGTATTGCCTTCCAAGATCTACATTAAGTCGGCAGTTAATATAATAGTTTAAGAGCCAAGGACGAAGTAACTTTTTCAAGGAATAAAGTTTTATTGGATTACGTTTTCGATTTAAAGGATTCAGATGAGAGACCGTTTGTCACAGTCAAGATTTTTGGTCAAGAGTTATTGGGATTATTGGATAGTGGATCTACGAAGACCATCATTGGAAGAAAGGGATGGGAGAAATTAAGTCAATTGGGAGTGAAATTAAATAGAGAGTTTACGTCAACCTGTGTCGTAGCTAATGGTCAATCAGTGAAGAGTATCGGGTCAGCCATTGTTCCGATCGAAATTAAAGGAAGGATTATTACGATTAACGTCATTATTGTATTGGAGATACCACATCAGTTGATATTAGGAGTCGATTTTTGGAAACGAGCGAATTTTGTTCCGGACTTAAGAAAAGGAGAGTGGAAATTTGAAAATGAGGAAACTATTAATGCTATGGAAGATAGAGAGCCGAAGATTTGCTCACGTTTACATCTGAATGGAGGACAATTAAGACAATTGGATGGAGTAGTGGACAGTTATTTTGCTAACATTGAAGGCAAGGAGTTAGGATGTACAACTTTAGTAGAACACAAAATTAAAACAAGTAGTGAACCAATTAAGCAACGATATTATCGTGTGTCACCGTTTATTCAGCAACAAATAGAGCTCGAGTTGGAAAAGATGTTGAAGATGGATGTGATTGAGAAATCTAATAGCGCTTGGTCAAGTCCGATACTACTGGTGAAAAAGAAGGATGGAAATTATAGGTTTTGCGTGGATTTTCGAAAAGTAAATAAAGTTACCGAGGGAGATGCATATCCGTTACCGTACGTTTCAGCAATTTTAGACCGCTTACGTGACGCAAAATACATATCATCGTTGGACATTAAGTCAGCTTATTGGCAGATACCGATGGCTGAAGATTCAAAGCAATATACCGCATTTACAGTACCCAATCGGCGTCTGTTTCAATTTAAGCGTTTACCGTTTGGACTCGCGAACGCACCGGCGAGTTGGCAGAGATTTATAGGTCGAGTTTTAGGACCGGAATTAGAGCCATATGTTTTCGTCTATCTGGACGATACTATTATTTGCACACCTACTTTTGAGAAGCATATCGAGGTTTTACAGGAAGTTTTCCGACGATTCAGTGAAGCAGGTCTTACGTTCAGTCCGAGCTCAGATATTTGGGTTATGTAGTTAACGAAAATGGGTTATCGGTTGACCCAGAAAAGGTCAACGCCATCTTGAAGATTCCAACACCAAAGAGTCCAACTGAAGTGAAGCGATTGATCGGCATAGCGAGCTGGTATCCTCGTTTTATAAAAGATTTTTCGACCATTATTGCACCATTAACGAAGTTATTGAAGAAGTTTGCTAAATTTAAGTGGGATGAAGATTGCGAGAAAGCGTTTGAAACTATTAAGGATTGTTTGGTTACCGCACCCATATTATCGTGTCCAGATTTTTTGCTACCGTATACCGTTCAGACAGATGCATCAGATTATGGAATTGGTTCAGTATTGACGCAGACAATTGATGGAGAGGAACGAGTAATATGTTACAATAGTAGGTCATTGACGAAGAACGAAAGGAAATTTTCAACTACAGAGAAGGAATGTTTAGCCGTACTTTGGTCTGTGGAGAAGTTACGACCTTATTTGGAGGGAGCACAATTTACCGTCATTACTGATCACGCATCGTTAGTTTGGTTACACAATTTGAAAGAACCTACCGGTCGATTAGCTCGATGGGCTATTCGTCTTCAGCAGTACAGTATTGAGATCATTCATCGTAAAGGAAAGGATCATGTCGTATCGGACACATTGTCGCGCTCCGTACCGATTATTGACGTAATTGACGGACCTGTAACACCCGAAGGTGACGACCCGAACAAGACTATAGAAGAGGAGGAAAGGAAGATGGAAGGAAGTGATCGATGGATGAGAAAGATGATGCGAAATGTCGCTGCTAGACCGATCGCATACCCGCAGTGGAAAGTCGAGGGTGGACAATTGTGGAAACATGTAAAGTGTAGTTATCCAAGATTAAGAGGAGATGAAGCACAGTGGCGTATCGTAGTGCCGAAAGGGGATAGACCCCGTATTTTATCGCAATATCATGACGACCCAAAGCAGGACATGCTGGGATATTTAAGACCTATGAGCGTATTTCTCGACAACATTATTGGCCGAAGATGAAAGGGGACGTAGTCCGTCACATTAATAAGTGTAGTACGTGTATTAAGTATAATCCCGAACAGAAGAAACCAGCAGGGCTCATGGCCAGACATCCAGTTATTGATAAGCCTTGGCAGATGATTGCCACGGACATTGTGGGACCTTTACCGAAGTCGAGTCAAGGATATTCGTACGTTTTAGTAGTTGCTGATTATTTTGAAAATTTGTATTGTTTTTCCAGTTACGTACCGCTACTGCCGCTAACGTGGTTAAGAATATAGAAGATAACGTTTTTCTTATGTTTGGAGTACCGTTATATGTTTTATGTGACAACGGGCCACAATTTCGGAATAGGGAATTTCAGAAAATGGTCGCGTCATATAAAGCGAAGATAATTTTTAACACCAACTACCATCCTCAGGCGAATCCGTCAGAACGGGTTAATCGAGTTATGAAAACAATGTTAGCGTAGTATATCGAAGACCACCAACGTAATTGGGATAAGTATTTAGCGCAAGTGGCATGTGCCATCCGCACGGCTACTCATGAAGTTATCGGTCTTACGCCGTATTTTGCGAATTTTGGAAGAGAAATGATTTTAGAAGGGACGAAGCATGGTGAAGCAACAAACGATAACGAAGTGAATGATGTAAATTTTGCGGATAGAACGCCATTATTAGAGAGAAGTGAAGTTTTTCGTGAAGTTTATAGCGACATTAAGAAACGACTTAACGCCGCGTATATTAAAAGTAAGCAAAAGTGTGATTTGCGTAGACGTTTAGCTAAATTTGAAGTAGGGGATACTGTGTGGAGGAGGAATTATGTTTTGTCAGACGCGTCTCGTTATTTCACCGCGTTTTATGTTAAGAGAAAGGTTTCGTATCAGACTTACGAACTGTCTGACGCTTCAGGTATGTCAAAGGGAGTGTGGAATGCCAAAGATCTTAAGCCAAATCCAAATGTAGATTGAAGTCCTCTTGGACGCTTTCTCTGTGTAGGGACGGAGTAAGAATTTTCCTACAGCAGATGCCACTGCTTGTCGTAAGAGGCGACTAATCAAGTAGGCGTAAAGAGTTTGGTTGGAGGTGTTGCGATTTTGGGTCTTGCGTATGCGGTTGTGGAATAACGGAAAGCGGGGATCTTGTGAACCGTGGCCCGGCCTTTTCCGTATGCTCTCGACGCGGAGTTTCAGTGCACCAGCCAAACGCGTGTACAAAACATCGTTGGTGTCGCGTGGAGTAGTTTGTGTGAGTTAACGTTTGTACTTAGTGTTAGATTTGTGTCGTTTTGTTTTTGTTCCTGGCGTAGGTTGCCTGTAGGGTAGAGTTGTTCTTCGGATAAATTTTCCGAAGGAAAATATTTTTATAAGGGGAGTGTCAGGGTATTTTGAACACCCTGTATATGTATTGGGTAATTTTGTTTGTAATTGTATTCACTTAGTTAGATTCCGTATGTATATTTTTTTTTGTTTGCTTGAGAGCTTACTGTAGATGATGAATGTTTCGCTTAAATGGAACACGCTGTATGTAAAGGAATTTTAGGAATGTGCAATGTGTATTAAGGAATTTCTTTTTTTTTGGTTTAGTTACGTAACAATCTTCAGTTTATTGCCCGAATCATATGTTTAGTTTTGTTACTTAGTTTCAGTATAAAGAAGCGTTGTTACCGCATTGGTGCTATACCGTCGCATTCATGTAGAGGAGCAGTTGTAGAGTCAGAATGTTGGTTTTCATCCGTGTAAGTATTATAGATGGGCGATTGTTTGTACCTCTGCAATAACATTTCTGTATCGTGCCGAAAGAAAGTGCAGACGGGGCAGTTTCTTCGCCTGAAGTCGAGATCGCATCGTAAATTTAAGGGGGCAGAAGTTTTGAAATTAAAATGGTTGATTGGTTTGTTTGAATGAATTTGTATGGAGGGGAACGTTTTTTAATATGGCGAGAAAGTAATTTTTAATGAGAGAGATTCTGTCTTAAGCTTTTGAAGCGTAAGGTTGTGCGTGTTGGGGAAGTCGTCGTATTATCGGAATCGGGGTTTCATCATTGTGCGAGCTCCTAGTGAAAGTTAAGGGAGTAGCGTTGAGGACTTGAAAGAATAGTCGATTATAACCAAGTTTGGGATTTTTTTGTGAAGTAACATTTCAACCGGGCTCGCGCATTTATTTAGTTAGTGGAGAAGAACGGCATCTTCGAGTGCGTTTATGATAGAAATTTGGTTCGTGTTTATTGTAGTGCGAACCTAAGGACTATTGAATTTTCGTTAGTAACGAGATATAATTAGAGGACCCAATTCCTAAAAGTTAAGTGAACGTAGTGGCCGAACACCCACCCACACGTACTGTTTAAGATTATGTAAAACGATTTGCTAAGTGTTATTTTTGTTTTGTTTGCCGAACCTTATAAATTTGGAGTTAAAAGACATTATTAAAGTGATTTAAGTTAGTTTATGCTGCTTCAATAAGTTACGAGACATTTTATTGAAAAGCAAGTTGAATTCAAGTTAGAGACCTGGAGGAAGGCAGCTTCGTGTCTTCGACCAGCAGCAATACGGTGAACTGTACAAGCAGTATCCGACGCTGTCCTAGGGCAGAAATCATCCCCTATTGGCCTGCGTGACTTAGCTAATATAATTTACATTCTGTTGGTGATCTTGCGACTTGAAAGAATAAAATTTGATTGTGTTTTTATGTAATGTGTGTTAACGAAGGAACCTGTTGGAAGTAGTTTATTTGTATTTTTTTTTAATTTATTGTGTCATTCTGTTAACGTTCTCGGACAGTTTCCTTTGTCTATTTAGTAGCTATTTAAGGTGTTTTGTTTTGTTTTTTTAATACCGTTAATATTTTATGCAAGGAAGTAAATAAAATCTTACCTTCATTATTCAGTTTATATAAGATTTACGTGCTGGAGTAATCCAAATTTATTGAATTTCTTTGAATGCAATTTAGTTTAAGATAGTTTTGCTACTGGCCAGAATTCAATGAGGTAAAAGTTAAGAAAATACGATTACCGTTATATTCAAATTGACCTGTTTAAATTTTAATTGTTTTATTTATTTATTTTGATTTAATAGATGTTTAACTTAGTTACTATTCTGGTGTTTATTTTGATATTAAGCCTGGACATAGGGTGATAATTTATTGCTCGAACAGTAAAGCGTCGTCGCGTTTTATTTGAGAAAAGTAGGAGTGTTGTTTTTTTTGTTTTGTTTGATGGGCAAATTAAATTAACGTAACATAAATTTAAACTTTAGAAAAGTGTTGTAACTGAATTGAAGTCAGTTGGTTTGGGTTATTTGATTAGTTTAAGGGAGTAATTTAACGTAAGGGGAACATTAGAGTTTTGTATTAAATTTAAATATTGCTGCACGGTGGTAAGTTGAAAAGTTAAGGTGCAGGTTTTGAAGCCTTTTCAGGTGAAGCAGTATTGCGGAACCTGAGTTAAGAGCGTTACGATCGGTAAGTGTAGTAAGTTGGGTATTCGAACCACTGCGTACCGTCGTTTTATTCGCATTTTAAAACAGCCTAGTGTGTTCTTTTAGAATATCCTGGCGCCTACCGGAACCTATTGTGTCCTTTTCCCGATTTTGACTTTGGTAGAAACGTAAGCTACGGAGACGAGACTGTTTTGTCCAATAGACCCTCACCCGTACGCCGAGCTAGCCGTGCAAAAACCAGGTTTATCTTTTACCTTGTTCTAGTGACCATTTATACCGTAACAGGGGGGAAGCCTGAGCGTGGCCAGGAAAAAGCCTGGTCCCTAGCGTTGAAACGCCTCCCACAGTACTAATGCCTTCTAGTAGTATCCCGGCTCTGCTGCTAGCGACTTTCATTACAGAGGTGCTCGTGGGAACATGATGAGTATGTTTTTAAGCAATAATGAGGGTGCCAGCTCGTTAAATATGGAAGTGGTAGTGGGTCCACTTAGTAAACCTTCCAAAAGACGGCGAGAGGACCGATCCAACGGGGATAGGGAAAGTGCCCTACCCCATTACAGCACATCACGGGATAATATCCCTACCATTTCTGTAGAAGGCAACCCACGCTGAGAGACGGTGGACTCACTTCACCGGTTCCTGCTGGTTAAAGGAAAGAAGGTGACTTTAGCAATGTGAGCCTTTTCTTAATAGCAAGCGTTTTATATGGACTGATAGGTGAAGTAAAAAATGTTAAAAAGGTTAAAGGAGATTTATTAGTAGAAACGGCATCAAATAAACAAGCCACAAGATTGGCAGAAATCACTAGGTTTGCATCTGATGAGGTTAAAATAGTGCCTCACAGCACATTAAATATCTCCAAAGAAGTAGTTTTCTGCAGAGATCTTTTAAATTGTTCCATAAAGGAAATTAAGGAACATCTGAAAAGTCAGGGTATAATAGATGTTAGGAAAATAAAAACGAAAGAAGACAGACAACTGAAGAATACTCCTAATCACATACTTACCTTTAATTGTCCCAAATTACCCAAAAGTATCACGGCCGCTTTTTATCCTTTGCAAGTAAGACCATATATTCCTACCCCGCTACGATGCTTCAAATGTCAACGGTTTGGGCATCCCTCAGATAGGTGTAATGACTTGGCTCGATGTATCTGTGGAAAGAACCTGCATAAAGAAAACCCCTGCGAAGAACTTATTGAGTGTCCGAACTGCGGGGGAAACCATAGCTCTCTGGCTAGGTCCTGCCCTGTATATAAAAAGGAGCAAAGAATACAAGAAGTAAGAATCACACATAATATACCTTACCCAGAAGCGAGAAGAATGGGAAGAACAGTAACAGTTCCCTCTGCGTTCTTTTCACATGCCGTAGCTACCCCTACGTCACTACAGCCTAGTTTGGTTACAGAAATTAATCATGCCAACCAAAACTACAGAGATAAGACAAGAACCAATACAACTCTCGCTAAACTGGTGCTATCGGGTGAAGAGGCAATGGACGAAGAATCTCGTGGCTCTAAAAAAAAGCCTAATTCGGCTTGTTCTCCCCTCTACCAGTATCGAGGATTATAACTCCGTTGGGGAATTCATACACCCTATTACACGGAAACAAAAGAAAAAGGGTTGGCTAGAAGGCAAACCCCGAAAGGATAAGTCCCCTAGTCAATCACGAGAGTGTTAATATCTGTGATAATACTGTGATATTAGAGTGATATATTTGTATTGATCGTAATTTATTTATTTATTTATTATTTATTTAATTATTTATAATGGATCACATCCTACAGTGGAACTGTAATGGCTGCGCAAAAAGTACGGATGAATTGAAGGCACTAATGTCTAAGTACAATCCATTAGCAACAGCATTACAAGAAACCCATTTGAAATCAACAGATAAGTTTTGTCCCCGTAACTATAAAAGTGAGAGATATGATGTGTCCTACAAGTTTAGAGCTAAGGATGGGGTAGCAATATTCTTAAAGGATGATTGCGTATACGATCGCGTAGGATTAAATACGAACGTACAAGCGGTGGATGGCAAAGTACAACACCCGATCAATCTGACAGTCTGCGACGTACACTTGCCAAATAATGATTGGAGCATATAAGATATAGAAGGCTTGATAGAGCAGTTACCCATACATTTCCATCTACTTAGTGATTTTAAGACCCACAGCCCCTTATGGGGTTCAGGAAGATAAGATAACCGGGGAAAAATTATAGAGAGCTTATTAGACACGTCGCAAATTGTACTGCTAAGTAGTGGCAAACCAACACATTCCAATTTAAAGACTAATAATTTCTCAGCAATAGAGCTAAGTCTATGCTTTCCGCAGATAGCTACAAGATATGAATGGTGCCAAGTGTAAGATTTGCACAGAAGCCATATACGCATACCTACAAAGCAACAGGAAACAAATGAATGTATATCTAGCCTTACAGAAAGTATGTTACGAGCGGCAAATAAAGCGATACCCCTAAGTGGGACAAAAATAAACAGGCCCCCTGTCCCTTGATGTAGTATAGATGTGGCAACTGCCATTAAAAACAATAAAACAATACGGACATTCTTTAGTGTAAGTTTTAAGTTATTTGCAGTTAGAATTAGGGAAATTTTTAGCATTTATAACAATATTTTAGAAGTTAATTTAGAATTCTGCCGAATTCGTTAAACCATCTTTAAATCATGTTGGTAATTTAATGGATAGGGAATCTAGTTTTACAACCAAAAATTTTAATATTTTAAAATCTTATCTAGAAAATGAAAATTTGATAAAACTATTTAATAATCATGTAGTAGATTACATGATGGAGCGATTGCTTCAATTTGAAGAACAGGATAGTGGTTGCGCTTTATCAATAATTGTTTCGTTAACTGTGAACGTAAACAGCATAACTCTAGTAAGGGCGTCGTACTTTATTCCTTTACCCCCTCAAATAAAAATTAAGAAGCGCGTTATTAATGTAAAAAACAATGATGAAGCTTGTTTCGAGCGGACTTTAGTATCAGCTCCCTTTCCCGATCCTCGTAACTCTGATCGTGTATCATTCTATTCCTACTATGCCAAAATCCTAAATTCTGAAGATATCCAGTTTCTCATAACATTAAATCAAATCCCTCAATTTTTGAAATAAAATCCTAATTTATCCATAAACATGTATGCCCTTATTAGAAAACATGCAGCCAAATATAACGTAGTACCTGTCTGTTTACCTGAAGATAAGAACCAACAGCATATTAATTTATTAATGATCCAGCAGAAATGTGAAATTGAAAGTGAAATAGATGATGACGTTTCAAGACTTGGAACAACTAAAGATGATAGTGAAGTCGTTAAATTTCATTTATGCTGGATCAAAAATTTATCGGGATTAGTGCGTTCACAGTTAACGAAGAATCATAATAAATTATATCTATGCGATAGATGCCTTCACTATTCTAGTCTCCAAATTAAGCTAAGTAATCATGAGTTAGATTTTAAGTTAATTAATAAATGTAAGATGGAGATGCCAAAGCCAGGTTCAAATGTGTGTTTTAAGAGCTGAGTTCAAGCAGACTGCGCCATTTGCCTTCTATTGCGACTTTGAATGTATAGTGCAGGATTTTAAAGATGACTAGACACGGAATACCGTTAAGTATAAGAAACATAGCGTATGCAGCATCGCATGTTATCTCAACGGCACATTTAACGATTCCTTATCAAAATTTCGGATGCTGAGGGGCGAGGAGTGTATTAATTGGTTTAGCAACGAGCTGCTAGATATTGATAGCAGTCTACAGCATTACTTTAAAAATCCCATACCTATGGAAACGTTAAGTGACATGCAAATGCTGCTATATAATGCATCCACGCACTGTCATATTTGCGAACACCCCTTTTTAGATCATGATATTAAGATAAGAAATCATTGTCATTTCACCAGTAAATTTAGAAGTAGTGCTCATCAAGCATGCAACATCCGGTATAAGGCCCCCCGAATAATTCCAGGTTTTTTCAATAATTTTTTCGGCTATGAGTCACACTTCCTGTTAAAAGATATTTCCCAAGCCATCCCCGGTCACATTTCATTATTACCTAAAACTAAAGAACGCTACATATTATTCACCAAAGACATTTATTCCATAGTTAAATTTCGATATGTAAATTCATACCGCTTCATGAACGAGTCCCTAGATAAATTATTCTCCTATCATTTAACGATTTCAAAATTTTACGCAGCACGCTGTCATTTGAATGATGAGCAGCTGCAGTTATTATCTAAAAAGGGGGTGTATCCGTATGAGTATGTAGATACGTGGACTAAATTTAATGAAACCCGCCTTCTGCATAAAGATAAATTTTACAGCGAGTTGAGGCAATCTCATATCACTGATAATGATTATGCCCATACCCAGAGCGTTTGGCAAAAGTTTCAAATTCAAAATTTAGGTTAATATAGCGATATTTATCTGATATGTGATGTGCTTCTACTTGCTGACGTATTCAAAAATTTCAGAAATAAGTGCATAATAAGGCACAAGTTAGATCCGGCATTCTTTTACACCGCTCCCGGATACACCTAACAGTGTACGTTAAATTACACTAAAGTTAGGCTGGAGCTGCTCACCGATGTTGATAAGTTATAGTTTGTGGAAATGGGTATAAGAAGAGGGATAACGCAACGTTGTACTAAGTACAGCAAGGCAAACAATAAGTACGTGGATGAATACGATCCCAGTAAACCGTCCTCTTATATTCATTACACAGATATGATTAATTTATATGGATGGGCTCAAAGTCAATGTTTGCCGCGAGATCGCGCGATTCGATTCAACCAATCACATTGGTTCAAACCATATATAGACTTGAATACAAGGTTGCGAGCAGAGTCCACTAATTCTTTCGAGAATAACTTGTATAAACCCTTAAATAACGCAAATTTCGGCAAAATCATGGAAAATGTTAAAAATCATAGAATTGTTAAACTTGTCACTAGGTGGAGTGGTAGGTATAAAGCCAATTATTACATGTCCCAGCCGAATTTCCACAGCAGAGAGATATTTGATGAGGAATTGATGGCTATCGGGTTATCCAAGGTGGAAATCTACTTTAATAAGCTACAATAAGTGGGAATGTCTATTTTAGACATTTCTAAAACATGAATGTACGATTTCGACTATAATTTCATGCAACCTCAGTTTAATTATGATTGCATGAAATTATTGTATATGGATACCGATAGCCTGTTGTACGAGTTCAAATGTGAGGATGCATACGATCTTATACGCAACAACATTTCGCGTTTCGATACTACTGATTTGTCTGCAGACAACCCCTATAACATTCCAAGATGAAATGGTAAAGCAATTGGCTTGATGAAAGATGAAATGAGCGGAAGAATAATTATTGAATGGGTAGATTTGTCATCTAAAATGTATAGCTTTGGACTTAAGGACTATGAGGTAAGAAAATTAAGAGGATTATGTTGTAAGCGATAGGATTAGCTTTAATGATTATTTAAAATGACTAAGGAGCGGGGATATTACAAACATCACTCAAAGCAGTATCGTATCGAAAAGCTACCACGTTTATGGTATAGAATAGCGTAATGTCGCTTTTAACAATCGAGATGACCAGAGGTGTTTGCTGCCTAATGGTATCGATACACTGCATTGGGGACATTGCAATATCCCGCTACAATGGATTTAGCTTAAGAAATGAGATATTAAGAAATGATATATTACTATTATTAGGTATTATCGTCGTCATCATTATTACTATTACGCTATAGGTTAAGAAATTTAACACCTCAACGCGAAATATATCCGGATGAGCTGTTCTCTGTAGTTCTTCAGCGTAAAATTGACCTAGCATCGGTTTAGCTTGGAGGTCCTCCAGTAAATACGTAACTAGATTACCAACCTTCACCTTAGCAATCTTAAACAGTTCGTTGGAAAAATTAGGGTTGTAGCCCTTTGCAAATATTGATTTATATTTACAAATCCGAACGTAATCACCAACTTCAAATTTTACTGTCCCCATTACCTTAATATTATGAAACATATATAAATGTGTTGATGCTGCTACATCTTCAGGCTTCATTCTAATCATGGAATGCACTTTATTATTATATTCAGATGTAACTTCCTGCAACACATCTAGCCACTAGAATCGTTTGTATAATGCATTTTTCAACGTTCTTATAACCCTTTCAACAACGGCTGTTTTTGACACTATACATTGAGTAATGATGTATTGCATAACTCTTCATCAACCTTTCAAAATGTATATTATAGGTTTCACGTCCTTGATCCGATTGCAAGTTATCCGGAGCTCCTTCAAAATAGAAGTCATCACTCGACATACTTCGTCGCATTCTTCGACTTTAGGGGGCGTGTTCATAGATATTTAGAATAGTAGTCTATCACTGTTAGAATATACCCATGATTGCGGTTCTCTTTAGCATACGGAATAAATTCGGCTAAATCTGTCTGTCAGAGATCATCCCGATGATTGACGATAGTTCCTTTCCTCATGAAATTCGTCATCGCAGGCTTATGAAATTGTTCCACAACCGCCAACTTCAAAGATATTACTCTAGGTTATAAATATCCTTGCTGATGATCATATATACGTCCAAAATAATTGTACTACAGGTTTAGTCATTATTCTTCAATGAACTTCCTGCCTCGAGTATGGTGGAATTATCGATAAATAGTGCCCTAGTTAATAATAAACGTTCTATAACAAAGATATCAATAAGATGTTTATATCGCAATACTAATTACCTTTAGACACTACTTCAGGTGTATCATTCCATGAATAATCAGCTTTATCATCAATATCCCATGTATTTCCTATATCAGGCATATCCATTTGTTCAGCAACCATATCGTCTGATTGGTTTCAAATAACTACTTATTCAACTACGTTACCATCCAATTTATAGCGAGTGTAACGTCACAATAATGAGAACAAAGCTTAGCTGCATCCCCCTATCTTACATTACCTATGTTAGCGATAAGAGGTGCATGCTATTCGTTTATTACATGTGCTAGCGGTAAGAAGTGCAAGCGGAAATTATATTGTATGTAAACCTGTTTTAATCAATTACTCATTAATGGTACTTTTGGATGGACCGTATAATCTCTGAGATTGAAGCGATAATTGAAAATATTCGACGTGTAATAAAATATCAATTGCTACAATTAAGTGCTGAAAATTTGCTTGCAATATGGAATAAGTTGCCTCATTATTATCAAGAAGGAGATGTATGAAGCATTGGAATAAATCAATGGATCTTGATCATATAGATGGACCACTTCCTCTAATGTTTGACTGTTTTCAATGTAATAATGAATAAACCATGATTACGTAATTTTTTTTATTTTACCTTTCATATTAACTCGCTATAGGAATAAACAAGTTCATATATTACAAATTTTTTTTATTATAATCTTTATATGCAATATGTACATTAATATAATTATAAGAACACGATGATGATGGCGATGATGATTAGGTAGGCTATCCTATAAATATAATGCACTAATTTTATAATGCAGAATAATAATAATGACTTACTGTATAATTAATGAAGGATAATTTAGCCATCATTTTACTTTTACCAATATCTACGCCGTCTCCATAAATCAGCGCAATTTGCTCAATGCACTGCTGATGATTATGCAACTTCTCATCTGTTAGCTCTTTCGTTAACCTCTTTGGGAGAAGGATAGTATGTCCTTCTGTTTCTACCGCCACCTTTCTACCATATTTAGTGTTTATAATTTTATTATTTTTTAGCCGATACTTATTATCAATAACCATATCGGAAACTTTTAATATAGGCTTGAAATCACCTTCACCAACTAAGTTTAGTTGTTGTAGAAGATCCATATTGAAAAGTGTCATATGAGTAACTGAAGTCATATGCCTATTTCATCTTGCATTTATATCGAATTTTTATCAATATATTGAGAATGCGGTTTCCGGTTTCATTGTTCTATAAGGAAATAGTCATCTGGATGTAGAAATATTACGCAATTATTCAATTGAAATCATTATCTTCCTTAATAGATATGGAACAGTTTACATATAAATTTTAAATAGCGCTGATAAGAAATTTGTTAAAACGTATGCGCCTGCGGTTAATACAGCCCATAACCTCCTTGGCACTTTATTACACAAGATATATATTTAATAGCTTTCCTAATGCTTTGAGGAGGATATGCTAATGGTTTCTATAGAGCAGGCAAACATCTGAGAACCCTAAGTTGTAAAAATATTGCATACTTCTAATATAATTTTTATTATTTACAAATGCAAATAGTTTTAATTCATAACGTCAAAGTCTCTTTTCTATTTTGTAACTTTATTAGTATTACATACTTATCATCAACATTTTCTATTTATTACTAAATGCATTAATTACGTATTTATTAAATTTAACAAACGATTGCGCGCCGGATGTTGTTTCCACTTCAACTTATCGAATACGTTCTATTTCTAACGTCAACCAAAATTGAAAAGCTAGTCTTCAGTCATTCATTCTGACCTCATCTTAAATAGTAAATCACTTAGGATGTTTTATTTGAAAATGCAAATCTTATTTCTATTACTTCAAAATACTGTAACTATCACCTTGAGCAATTATATAATGTATTAGTATTAATTATTTTAGAATACAATGTAATTACATACCAGATCATATGATAAAGATTTCTAGATTTAATCGATTGTTGTAATTAGCTTTAATAAAATTATTTAACATGCATTAAATATTTATCAGTAAATGCATTGCTTATTGTATTAACTATTTTAGAATTTATTCGAAAAATGCAAATTCCCTTTATTACTTTAAAAGTTAGTTTTAGAACTAGGTTAAAAATGTAATTAGATATTTATTATCACATGCAGTAATTACATATTTATCAACAACATTATTTTCTATTTATTATTAAGTGCATTATTCTAATAATTGTAAAAAGTATGGTTTCCATTAGAATAACAAAAATTAGTTGTGTGTAAATTGTTTTCCTTGTTACTCTGAATGCGACCTCACTCTGTTATCAACCATAATTGAAAAGCTACTCTTAATTCATCGTGACGTCAGCTTAAATATTTATGGTTAATATAAATTACTCAGGATGTTATTTCTAGATAAACTTTATATTGAAATTTAATGTTTATTTGAAAATACAAATTTCCCTCACTGCTTTAAAACTTATGCTGTAGAATTAAGTTAAAAATGTAATTGAATATTTATTATTATCAGATGCAGTAATTATTATTGTCTATTTATTACTAAATGCATTAATTACGAAACTTTCAATATAATTCTTTATATATGATTTTATTTATAAATGCAAATAGTAACAATAACATCCAAGTATTTTTCTGGTTTGTTACTTTATTAGTACTACTTATTTATCAACATTATTTTCTATTTATTACTAAATGCATTAATTACGTATTTATTCAATTTGAACAAAGGATTGTATATTACCTTATTAGATTCCATTAGCGTTGATAAGAAATTTTTAAAACCGGATGCATCTGTGGTTTTGTACAGCTTATTGTAATATCTTTTAGCTTGGAACGCATAACTTCGTATTTATAATCATATTTCAAACTTTCAATATAATTTTTATTACATTGACTCCCATAAAAATTGCAACACCTAGAATTTGTTGAACGATTTTATTAAAATTTTCGTCAACGATGTCTTTCATTAGAACAAACAAACGATTAAAATTTGAATGCAATCCAGCTATTAGTTTTTTTTGTTTTTCTTTTGCACTTAACAAGAAATAAACCAATCAGTGTGTAATTAACTGTCAATTTTGCAAATTTTTTGTTCACAAGTTCGTTCTGAACTTGGGAAAAATGCCAAGAGTACGTCAACATCAACATTTTTCCCAATTGACTGATTTTGAACGTAGTCGTATTGTTGGCATAATAGAGGCCGTACTTTCGCTAAAAGAAATTGCTCGTCGTGTAAACCGAAATGTTACAACGGTATTGAGATGTTGGTCCAAATGGTCCGAGGAAGGGGTGCAACAACGCTGCCCTGGATCTGGACGTCCCCGCAGGACTACAGATCGTGAAGAACGTCGCTTAATACTTTTGGGCACAAGAGACAGATTTTCAATAACTCGATCTATTGCAAATGATACTATAATTAAATCAGATATTCACACTTATGATCTTTGTGGATCTTCTGAATATGGAGCTTCCGAAGAAATACGCATCTTAATTCGAATCAAGATCTAATTACGGCTACCCACGATAGTTTTCTGATGAAAGAAAATCATGCAACATAACCAATAATTTCCCCAACTTTTTTTTCGAAGAAATTCGTTATGAGTTAGGCGGTCAAAGAGTTGACGTTTGCCGAATTCCAGGCATAACATCCACATTTAAGGGATATATTTCTTATATGGCAAGCAAGAATAAAGCACTAAGCACTAAGGTGTGGTCGCCAAAGAATGAAGAACCATTACAAGTAGAATTTGATGAGCAAAATGGAGAAAAATCCTTTACTGTATGCATACCATTGATCCACATATTTGAAATAATGGAGGATTATCAGCAAGTAGTCGTGGATTAACACTTATGGATGCTGCGAAGTTAACTTACTTAAAGGAATCAATAAGAATTCTATTATACTGTTCTATTTCGTCAATGGGAGCTATATGAATTACCTGCTTTAAAACAAGCAACCGCGGACATATGGCCAGTAAAAACGTCAACACATCTGGAAAAACCACGTTAGATATTTGTGGCATTCAAACAAGGTAAAAGTACATAAAGCCGGCAAGGATGAGAAATTTTGATCGCGTTAACATCAGAAACCTTAAAGTACAGTGTGCCGCATTTTCGATTATATTTCGGGGTATCTCACTTACGAGTAAAGATACAGAGTTGCGGTTTTCACACTACCGCGCTGCTGTGAGAAGAACGGTGCATAAACAAAACTTTCATAGCCCGCTACATTGTTGAGATACAGTGCGAAATTGAAAATATTGCATTCTGGGACCCTCCTTGTATCCCCGTTATCCTTTAATGTATGGCAAAGTTAAAATGTGGTTCTTACACAGTTTTATGCGTAGAATCCAGTGGATTGATCGTATTTTTACTGTAAGCTGTCAATTTTTAGCTATAAATAAAACTTATGGCTTTTTTAACGGAACACCCTGTATATTTTTATTGAGTTTGATTGGAAATTTTGTAAGCTTTACAAAAACGTTTAATGCATGATGTGTATTTTAAATAATAAATCTAAAATCTTTGATTTCACAAAATCTGCGTAATAACA
The DNA here is from genome assembly GCA_036346205.1 of Vesta saturnalis. Taxonomy (NCBI): domain Eukaryota; kingdom Metazoa; phylum Arthropoda; class Insecta; order Coleoptera; family Lampyridae; genus Vesta; species Vesta saturnalis. The sequence goes on from JARFJB010000106.1 coordinate 74,269, forward strand.
TAATGTGTATTATATAGCGTTAGAATTAGTAGGCCCTGAACAATTAAATTATCATTTGCTAAGCGCTTGTCAAGATCTATTAGTTGTAAAATTTATATTCTCTGCGTAATATTGTATTCGTTACAATGGATGAAAATGAAAATTAGCAACATTTTGAAAAATATATGTCAGTCTGTTTTATAGAGAGCAATGGAAACTCCCAACTGTTTTTCAACAGGTTTTTTTTAATACTTATTTATCTTTTGACGTATGTGGATTTAGTTTTTATTAAAATATCATTTCGATTTATAGATATCCAGAAAGAAAGCTACCTTGTCTTTTAATGTCTTCTCGAATAAAAAAAAATTGGTAGAACATGGATCATTTATCAAAACCCGACCAAACAAGTATAATAAGGAAAATCGCGATAGGGATGAAGTCAAGGTCTAGAGGCAACGCCTTCACAATCATCGAAAATGGGACACACTGTACAGGTTGTCCCATTTTGGTTGTCCTCGCAGGGTATCTCAGTTATTAGCAAAGATACAGAGATGCGGTTTTCGCGAACGTTGGCTACTTTTTTGTGAAACGAAAGATGACACAAACAGAATTACTCTAGCTCTTCTCATCTTTGAGATACAGGGCGTTTTTGAAAAAGTTGCATTTTGAGACAGCCCCCGTATCTCAGCTATACGATAACTTATAGAAAAAGTGAAAAGTGTTCTTTATATAATTTTTTCCGTAGAATGCAGTGCTGTTTTCAGAATGAGTATACGGGGTCAGGTCAAAAAGTTATCGGGATCAACTTCATTTTTTTAAATGGGACACCCTGTCTATTTTCTCATAATTAAATTTTCCTTGTTCTAAGCATTTCAAATATGTATACCATTTATCATTTTTTTATACAAATAGCGCAGTATTTCAAATTATTAACTGGATTGGTTAGTGGCCTTTGGTACTGCAATTGTTTTACCATGGCAACTTCATTTTTTTGACATTTGTCAATATTTGCAAATTTGTTGATTGTTGAGATCCTTATTGTTAGTAAAGTTTTCAATATTCTTTTCATTATTTTGAATTTTTACAAAGTTTCAAACCATGGCGAATAATTTAGGGTACGAGAACTATGAGAAATTAGATATGATTGGGGTTTATTACCAAACAAATTTTAATGCAGAGCAAACGAAGGAAATATATTTTGAAAGGTATTTATATTTACTGGAATGTTAGTCATCATTTGAGTTAATAAAATGTGAATATTATAGATTTCCGGAAAGAAGGCAACCGTGTAAAAAACATTCATTAGGTTAAAACAAAATTTGGAAAATCACGGATCGTTTGAAAGGCCACGCGCCAAAACATATAGAAAAGAAAACGAAGAAAATAATGAAATAAATGTCCTTGCAGAGGTCACTGTTAACGAAAATTATACGTCTTGCAGAAAAATAGAAGAATCGGTGGGCATTTCAAAACGAAAGTATCAAAAATATTTAAAAATACCATTATAAACCATATATACCTCAAGTCATCCACCACTTGCAACCGGGTGATGCTCAATTGCGTATCGATTTCTGTAGATGGTATATTCAGAAAAGTGAAGAAAATGGTAATTTTGGTCGTTTAGTTATATGGTCGGATGAAAGCCATATAAGCTCCGCCGGAATTTACAATCGTGCAACGAATCGTTTCTGGTCTAACGAAAATCGGCATGTTACCGTGATCCGTCAGCAGCAAGGCAGGTTTGGGTTCAATGTGTCCTGTTTCATTTTAGGAGGCAGATTAACATTTTACATGTTTGAAGGCAATTTGAACCATCAACGATATTTGGAAATTTTGGACATTTGCCTTCCAGAATTGTTTGATGATATTCCGTTAGCCCAGCTAAGAGAGGTTTATTTTCAGCAAGACGGGGCACCTTGCCACAATGCAAGACTAGTAAGAGATTACCTCAATACAATGTTTCAAAACCATTGGATTGGTAACAATGGACCAGTTAATTGGCCAGCAAGGTCCCCAGACCTATCAATTTTAGATTTTTTTGTGGGGCTACCTTAAAATAAAATTCATCAAAGACGGTATGAAACTCAAGAAGCTTTGATGAATGCTACAAGAGAAGCCTTTGAAGAACTACGTTTAAGACCGCTATTTTTATTAAGATCCATTCCAGAAATTCTTCGGAGATGTAGGATTTGTCTTGACCATAATGGTCAGCAAATTGAGCAATATTTATAAAATTTTAATTCTTCTTATTTTCGTTTGTCTCTAAATTTATAAATAAATACATCCAATATTTATATGAGTTTCAAATCAACAATTCTGGAAATAAAATAAATTATTTTGCCGAAATTTTTATCTTCTTCAATGACATATAATTACATAATGATGGTTTTCTATATTAGGCACAAAAAAAACAATAGAAGATTACGAATTTAAAGCCTACTAAGAAATTCAGTTAATAATACAAAATACCACGCTATTTATCAAAATAAGTGATAATTGTTATATATATTTGAAGTGCTTAGAACAAGAGAAATTTAATTATGAGAAAATAGACAGGGTGTCCCATTTAAAAAAATGAAGTTGATCCCGATAACTTTTGACCTGACCCCGTATACTCATTCTGAAAACAGCACTGCATTCTACGGAAAAAATTATATAAAGAACACTTTTCACTTTTTCTATAAGTTATCGTATAGCTGAGATACGGGGGCTGTCTCAAAATGCAACTTTTTCAAAAACGCCCTGTATCTCAAAGATGAGAAGAGCTAGAGTAATTCTGTTTGTGTCATCTTTCGTTTCACAAAAAAGTAGCCAACGTTCGCGAAAACCGCATCTCTGTATCTTTGCTAATAACTGAGATACCCTGCGAGGACAACCAAAATGGGACAACCTGTACATATGAATTCTGAGTATTGTTGGAAATGGAATCTCCAACACCTTTCGATAATGGAATTGTTGTTTAAGGTCCGATTCTCCACGACGCTATTGTGCAGTGCAACCACTCAGCGAAAAAGTGAATAAATTATAATATACACTCTGTATGTCTAGTACATAAATAAAAATGATGTAATTATTCGTTTAGTTTTATTTCATCCACTAAAGATGAAAGTAGTTGCTCAGAAACAAAAACTTCCAATTCAAAAGCATGACTTTTTGAAAAGTCTGGTACTCTAAAACATGGCGATTTACTTCCTAATGTATGCGTGGTATTATATGTGTCGACAAAACAAACACAATGATCAGTCTGATTACTGAGAAAAATGATTTTAAATTTAAACATGTATACGTATACTCTAAGTCATTGAATCAAAACAAGTACAAACTTTCACAAGAAATCCGACTTCCGATGAAAAATATAGGTTGCTTTACGTTCAGTGATAATCAAATGTGATTGAGCCTAATTGTGCACAATCAAACTCTGTTTTCATTTTCGATAATATCGCTTGTGAAAAGCAAAATAACATCAAGGCATATTTTTCTATGGCCAGACATAACGATGTTGACTGTTTCTATTTGGGTCAAACTTACAATAAAATTCCAAAACAATTAATTCGTGATAATGCAAATCTAATTATATTATTTGAGCAATGTGAAGTAAACCTAAAACACGTGTATGAGGATGTAAGGCCCTTTCGGGTACTTGACAAATTACAATTCCTTTATGTGGATTTAATTAATATACCTCGACTAGCTACAGTGTAGTGTGGGGGAGAGTTTTGTTTTTAGACTCATATAACCATTAAATAATCAGGTACGACCAAATGAAAACTTTTATTCACTAAAGTATAAACCATTGTAAAGTAATACCTTTCGTAATCTTTCTGCAAGGTCTTCAATGCCAAGACGGTACCGTGTAGCATCCTTGAAATTAAAGAATTCTCGGCATGCAGCTTCAACTCGCTCAATACTTGTAAAATGCCGTCCACGAAGGAAGTGCACCATCGATCGGACTAAGTGATAATCGGAAGGCGCAAGGTCCGGGCTATAAGCTAGATGAGGAAGAACCTCCAAATACAATTCCCTAATTTTTGGTTGAGCTTCAGCTGTAGTATGAGGTTGTAATGATCCTAAAATTCACCAAAAATTAATTATCCAATCCCAGTACAGATATTCCTATCAAAACTTATTTCCTGTTTAAACTGAATGTAGTATTATTTATAAAGCCTATGTTTCCCACTCCTTCGCACTATTCTAGTAAATCTACTATAAATAACCACACTCACCATCGCTCATCCTATTCAATTTCAATTCCATTAATTTCCACTTGATCTAGAGCAACTTATCCTGACTAGTGAAAACTAAATGTATTACCTGCCTGCTTATTACCACCTTCCTGTTATTAATTCCATTCTAACCTGCTTGGCATATTTCATGATCCCTCGATATCCTAGTTCCAGTTATCAAAATAATTATCCAGAAACGTAAGTAGTTATTTACACTTTCTCGGTGTTTGTAACACGAGGAGTAGTAAGTAGTTACCCAGTAACGTGGTTATACTACTGGTGATTTCGGACCAAAGAACTAAGGCTACTTTACAAATCCCTTTTTTCTCTCTAACCCTAGCATCCGAAAAACAATCTCAAATCTGCCGTATCGGTGTACGTACCTCGAAGAATACGTAAAGATTGCTAATAATATTGCTTTATTAATGGTGATTTCCACCCCATTTATAAGGTAATCCTATACTGTGACATCCCTATAATTTTCCCTATTACCCTTGAATAAACCTGACCCCTATTCACCATTCATTCTGAGATAACATCCCGAAGAGTATGTAAATCAGTCGTTACCTACCTAATCCCGATTTACAAACTAAAACTCATTCCCTTTCCAGTAACGTACAAATCGCATCCCTATGATATTCCCTCATCTAATATTGTATGCCTTATCCTTCTCTACCATTCATTCGGAGGTAACCCCGAATAGTGTATAGAAATCATTAATTAAATACCTGAGCCCTGATTCACCAATAAATAACCAATAAATGGGTGTTTCCCCCTGCGCCCCTGATGGATCGATCACCAACATGGACGGCGGGCTTAGATGGTGGCTGTCTTGTGTGTGGGCACGTTTCCGTTAGGGAATCTTTTCCGGTCAGCGTTTTCTCCTGCAATTCAACGTCAGTTATACGTTTTGAAAAGACACATAAAAGATATGTCGGTTTTGAAGTAAAAAATAACGTTATAAAAGTTTTTAGTTTTACCTCCAAAGAATATGTGTATATTTCACAAGATCATTTGGATAATTAACGCAAACAGGTAAGTTGAATTTTGAAATTATTATTTTAATTAATAACTTCTAATGAGGATGAGGTTAATTTTGTTTTCCACGGCTTCCTTTTCGTAATGGAGAATAATTGCTTGATCTTTGATTAATTATTGGAATACCTGGATAGGAGGGTTTTAGTATAATTCAATCTAAAGGGAAATTGTATTGTAATAAAATTAGGTTAATGTTATAATGGAATCGGGATCCTGAACTACTTAGAATATTGGTTTTATATACACAGGGAAAATGGCTCAAATAGCTAGATTTATTTCTATACTATAATTAAACTAAATATGTACATAGGGCTGAAAATAATTTATTGAAGGCGAAATTAGTACATTCGTTTTATCTTAATTTAGAGTTTATGCGTATGTTAAAATCGTACACCAGATGTGATTTTATATCAATGAAGGTCAATGAAACTTTTATTATTTGCATAAACAAGAACGTTAGTTAATCTTTGAAACTGTTCGCTATTTATGTGACTCGGGTGGTCTTAAATTGGATATTTTATTCAAATCTTTTAATTAAATTAAAACCAGGAAATAACCTTGCGAAACTTAAATAATGTCCGTATTGTACTCGTAGTAAATCATTACGAAACAATCTGTTTTATTTATTCACTTTCGTGAAAGCAAACTGAACGTTTTCGTTAGGTCTGAGCTTGTTTATTTTCGATACCATTTATACAAGGAGATACTGGGGATATTTACATACAGGGAATTCGAGTTCGTTCGCGGCCAAGGTAATCTCGAGCCAAACTTAATAAACTCTTAGTGATCCTAATTATTCAGGGTTAATACGGACACTAAATAAGTAGGACTTCGTGGGTAATACAGCGGGTTTAGGTTGGGAATCCTCTAGTGGCCAGGTTAGGCAACCTCAGCTTAACCAGCGAATTCAGAGTGGTTCTAGTTATTCAAAATTAATTCGGGCACTTCAAATAAGTAGAAATTTTAAGGATGGAATAATAATAAGACGTTCCAAAAGTGCTAGAGTTAGTTTTGATCCTCAAGTGAGCTTCCAGCATCGGTACATGACAAGAGATTTATAACAAGCCACCTTACTGCCAAAAATCAGCGAATAGAGCAACTTGGTATAGGAGCTAGTCCCTGTTTAGACTCAAATTATTTCTTTAATGATCGTTAATATCACAGGAATTCTTTAAATATCTTTATAATGCAGGCCAGATTTCGAAATAGTAAACTGCGTTATGACAATACGGTGAATTGCACGAAATCGCTTTAAGAGCAGGTCAGGTTTGATTCGAAGTACAGGAAAAGTAATAAATTACTATGAAAGCGGGTCACAGAGAAATTCTGCAGGAAATTCTACAAAGAAGTGTTTTGCAGAACAGAGTCGATTTACAATAAAACTTTTGTTTGTATTCTTCGCGATGAAGTGGGGTTTGGCAAAATCATGTACTATAGATTTGTACATATTAAAGGGGGAACTAGTGCGCACGCAAAAGTGCTGTTTTTTATGATATCGAAACTGAAATACATTGAATAAATCCTTATTTACGGCATTATCTCAATTATACTTAAAATAATAATAATATATTTCTTTGTCATTTTTCTAGGTCATTACAATGTGTTCCAAGTGCTGGGTAGATTCGGTTGGTTTTATGGTCATACACAAGGATGCCTAAGTTAATAATGGTCGCCATAGGAAAAGGTTTGACGAATATATAATACCTTAAACTTACGGACCCGTTTAGGTATTAACAGCTATCTGTTTAGTGTAAACGGCTATCTGTTCAGGGTAAACCGGTACCTGTTCAGTAAACCCGTTTTGCTACAATGAGATGGTATTAAGGCAAAAAGTATTCCATATAATACCTTAAACTGCTTTCAGTAGTTGCCGATCCGTTTAGATACTAACAGCTACTTGTTTAGTGTAAACAGCTATCTGTTTAGCGTAAACAGTAAGCGTAAACAGCTATCTGTTTAGTGTAAACAGCTATCTGTTTAGGGCGAATAGTTATCTGTTTAGTGTAAACAACTACCGTTTTGGTGTAAACCTGTTTTGCTTCACACTATATAATACCTTAAGCTGCTTTCAGTGGTTTAGTAGTTACTCATCCGTTTAGGTATTAACAACTATTTGTTGAAGGTAAACAGCTTTCTGTTCAGGGTAAACGGGTACCTGTTCAGTAAACCCCCATTTTGCTGCAATGGATAATGACATGATATTAAAGAATAAAATTATTCAGGCTCGTAAAATAATACAGCAGAAGTATAAGTCTTAAACCTGCTCGCACTGATAATGAAAGAACATTCAAAACTACTTATAAGCCCCTAATAGAACCTTTAACTGAAATAGTAAATAAAATCGATCCATGTAAAAAGGAGTCCATTGACGTTAAACCTAAAAAACCACCCTTGTTCATATTTCCAAGAAAGCATACTACTACTCCCACTACCCTGTTAGCTTAAGTCCAAAGGACTCCAGATTCAAGAAAGGGTACTCGCTTAACTTCCATTATTTCAACGAAATCCTCCTACAGGTCTTCGTGCACCATCTTTCTTAGAGACATCTCTTGTAGGAGAGATTAATACTAAGGAAGGAGAGCCTCTTAATATCGCAGATGATTTCGGTAGTGAACCCATCTCAGAAGAATTTATCGAGCAGTACCACGAATTACCTCGTATATATGTTGAACGTATTATGTCGGATCCCGAAGGTACTATTGATCACACTTATGAAGTCCACTATGATACCAAAATAGACAAATGGACAATTGGTAATAGTCCCGTTACAATTAAAGGAAACGATATGGTTATTAAAGGCGCTACGTATAAAGGGACACCAGCGTTACATAATCTGCTTATTATGAACGAACCAGATTGAAATCTGGTAAATTCAAAAGAGAAAGGAATTATAAAAGTATTTGAGAAACTACGAATGTTGCAAAGCGAGATTATGATGTAAGTGGACAAATTCGAAGAAGCCGCAGCAAAAAGTATACACAAATAATCAAACCCTTGCTATCATCATCAACCACAACTAAAGGAGGTGGGCTATGTTTTCTAAGGAATTAACAAACAGACCGATTGAATATAAATATTGAAATGATGTATACGAATTAATTTGTGACCTAGAAGTACTGTGGGCAGAAAAATTGGCAGGAAATACAGGTGTCATAAATGAAATAATATCAATTGTAGAAGATATATATGAAGATGTATACATTGAAAACCAACCAGTCGTTTTCTGAACAGTATAAATAAGAATGCATTGATGTCGACATACTATAACTAAAATGCACCTTGACAAATTTGTACGTTCACATGCCCAGTATCAATTCAAGAAATTAACCCCCCAGTTTAAACTGATTGATGATAATCAATTTGATATCGAGAATAAGGGACTCAGATATGTTGCCAACCCCACAGATCCTCAAGATAACACTAATAAACCCTATTTACCAACAAGGTTAAATGTAATTAAATGTAATTGCAGAACGTGTTATCAGAAACATTAAGTGTGCTTTAAATAAGTCGTTCAGTCTACAAGGTGAATACAAATGGATTGATACAATTGATACCGTAACAATGGATTATAACAATAGGAAGCACAGAACTACCGGAATAAAGCCCAAAGATGTCGGTAGTCGTGCAAAGCTGGAGGCTAACACTCACATAAAAACAATTGATAGGAGTCGATATTGTATGGGTGATATAGTACGCATCAGTAAATTTAAAAGTATTTTCGCCAAGGGATACACACCCATTTGGTCTAGTGAACTGTTTACGATTGTGAAAGTTCGCATTACTAGCCCCACTACGTACATGTTGGAAGATATAAAAGGAACACCGGTACTGGTAGACTTTTATGAACAGAAATTAAAGAAAACAAAGTATCCCTATGTGTATCTGGTGGAAAAAGTGCTATGTCCCAAGAATAATAAGTTATTCGTAAAGTGGCGGGGATTGATTGAAAGATCATGGATCAATTAAGACGATATGCTTTCATAACATTTAACTTATGTAGCCATATGAACAGTTTGTAACTTTTATGTGAAATAAAAACACATAAAAGGTAATTGTATTTTATTTTTTCAATATTACATGTTTTTCTAAAATTTCATCATCTTATATAGTAAGCCTAAAGTACCTTTCTAATCATTTAAATTACTGGATGGCCATATTCTCATCTGGTCCACATGTACATCCCAAGCAGGAATTTGTTTCACCTCTATCGATGTTTTCTAATATCCAGTAGTAAATTTTCTTGTGCTCCGCATTTTCCCATGGTTAAAACTTATATGTAATGTTTTATTCTAATAATACTTGTAACTAGCATAATATGCTGCTGTGTCAATACATCCACTTATAATAGAGAAAGTGTCTTTATAAGCAGAATTAATATTTTCTAAGCTAACCTTTGTGGAAGTACAAAATGAATTACCCCACAACAAATTGTATATCTACATTTTAAGCGGTATATCACCAAGTAAATTCATATCGTCTAAGATCATATCTACTTCATTAGAAATGAATGAATTGCAACCTTTATCTGCACATAATCTCATAAAACTTTTAATGACATTGTATAAGTTAATTATTCTATCAATTAATATCCTAGTAACTTCATTTGCACACTTCGAGTTTATAGCACACCACTTAAAACACTCATCAGGAATAACAATATGTTGCAATATATTCAGTTCAAATAAATAGCTTTCAGGGGAGGACTTTCATCAAAAAACGATTTAGGTACTTTCCATAGATTTTATCACTACTGTACCTCAGTTCTTCCTGCAATTAGTTTTCAAGTCTGCTCTAAAATGCAAGAGAAATGACTAAAAGTTATACCCCCAACGTCTAGTATTAGTGAAATCAAAATTTACTAATCGTAAGGATTAAGTATTACTTTATGCTATTTGATTGTAAACACGTGCTGTTTTTTGATCTTATCAGATGTTGATATCGCCTTTTTACGTTACCATCAAACGAAACCTGTTTATAATCATTTATCGTGATCTGTTTGACTCTTGCTCGGGTAGAACCCATTGATTTTTTAACCTTTCATCAGTAGTGTAAGAATGAATTTTTGCACGAAATCCTACAAATTCCAACATAATTTCGCCATGATTTCCGTCTTTTATTAAGTCGGGGACTTTGTTATTTACTAATGGAATTCCAAAGATATTGTCAGGACTATAATCAGATGTATCGAACTTATCAATGTTTTCTTTAATGCATTCGTAAATATAGGGAACTGAAGAGGCGTACATAAGACTATCAATATCCGTGTACAGGAACTTAGCATTATTATGGAACTTAAGTAGTGCGTAACCGTAATGAAAATTGTATAAAAAAGTTTTTGAAATGTCTAAAATACTGAATCCTGCTTATATAGGTTTATATACTTCTAGCTTATTCATTTGAACGATAAGCATATCGTTATCAAATATTGTACAACTAGGAAAATTTGGTTTTGCTATGTAAGCATGAGCACCATAGCGACCATCCTATTTCGTTACTAAACGTATGTCCTTATATTTACGTACACTTTCCATCAGCTTCCCAAAAACAAGTTTTTGAGATTGTTGACGCATGGTGGTATTTAAATCGATACATTACTTTTACCATCTTCAATCGATATCTTAAATATACTTTCAAATTCCTGTAATGAATTACGTAATTACGTTTTGGATACAATGTAAGCAATAATTTTTTTATTTTGGAATCAGGTGCTCGTGGAACCATATGTTCGGGTGCCAGCGGTAGATCAGTGTGACGCTCGTGTGGTTCTATGGGATATTTTAAATCACAGTCGGCTATATAACCAATTTCTAAATCAACAGGATGGTACATTAAATCTGAAGTTTCAAAATTAGCTTTACGAACAAAATAAAAATCGCCAAATAGTAGACATTCTGACATGACGGCTCTATATAAATTATTTACGTCGTAGTACATTAAATACACACTTTCGGAGGTGTGATCAAATTTTTCTACCAAGTACTTATTGTTAGCTTTAGCATACCAATTTGAACATTCAGCTACACCACCTCTAATTGCTCCTTGAATAAATTAGCATATCAATGTCTGCAAATAGTTCTAAATTTACTTCCGTAATTTTAAGCGTAGCATAAAGCGAGGGCTGTATAATAGTGAAGGGGGCCAAGTTTGTAAATACTTAAACAAGTTTTCCGAAAATTTTCTAAAATGTCCAATAAAAGTAGAACGTCCGCTTTTAGATACAAATCTGAGTATTCCCCTAGCGATTTAATACTAAATTTGTTCCAAAGGTTAACCGCATGTGCAAAACTCGAATAATTGATTCCCTAATTATTAAGATCACTGAAAAACGCTTCCTTGGGAGGGAGTCTGGTCCCGCATAAATTGTCCCATGTATCAATATACTCGTAAGGAAATACACCTTTGCGAACTAGTAGAGAGAATTCATCATTATTGTTACAATTAGCGCGGTAAAATCATTTTTTTACTATTTTTCAAATGGTCTACTGCTCATAAATCTGAAATAGTCAATAAATCTAAATCTAATTGTAGTGCCTTCTATTATTTTCGTGAAAGCGATATATCTTTCTTCGTTTATAGGCAGCAGGGAAATCGAACCTGGAACACTAGCCAATTCTCTAATGATGAAATACGAATCACAACCTGATAAATTATGAAACAACTGATAGAATGTGGAAGTCTTTGTAGTTTAGGTTACATGGCTTATGCGATGCCCCCCGAAATGTTTCTGTAAGATGATTATGGTCTCTAACTTTTGTATCATAATCGGTAAATGGTTTTCCGGAAATGTGAAAGATCATGGCGCTTTCAAAGTGTTCAACCTGACTGGGGCTTAAAGAATCCATGCGAATTATTTTATTGATTATTTCCGTCGTCCAATGTGCAATACTTTAAAGCTCTTTAACAAACCATTGAATGCAATCATTTCCTCTATAAAGCCTAAATCGTGATAAAGAATCATTGTATGAACACGTCAAATAGCAATCAATGCTAATAGGTATATGTTTCGAGTGAAATAGAGTATAACTTTCGATACCCTTTGTATTCTTTTCAAAAACACTTTCTAGATCGGCATAAATTACAAATGTTACTTTCATCATCATTACTTTTAACATTTGCTACCGCATGCTTTACTGCAATGAAGTACGGAACTTTAACGTAAGTTGAAGGGCCGCCTCTAAATGGATCATAGGTATTAATATTCACCTTTAAATGTAAAACTTCATGTAATGCCCAACCGGAATACCTTCCGAAAAACTCCTTTATTTTTTTTTAACTTATGTTTACATTGTACCACACACGTAAATTGGTTGCCATATGAGTGACAATTTTTTTATGGCAAAACTCTTCACATGATTTTGAGGTTGCATGAAATTGCAGGCTAAAACAATATTTACCTTCAGCATTGATTGCCTTAGCATTAATTTAACGTTACATGCAAAACTATTGTATGCATTTCGTAAAAAAATAAGAGAGTTCTTGACGTTTGGTATATTGACTATAATTCCTGTAAGTAACCTTCCATTAAAACGTTAGTTTTCAGCAAAGGAATATTACTTGTTAAATTAACTGCTTGGCATAACCTTACTCATAGTCACTCTCAACTGTATTCAACAATGTAAAAAGATGAAGCACACACAGGTGATTATGTAATAACGAACTTTTAACAAATATTTAATTGCTCTTCACAATAATTTAGCTTTACAATGTAATTTGTCGTCACGATTGCAACGTATCGACTGACATGAAACAGTTTATCTACTTATATAGGTGCATAAACCGCATTCACGGTCAGAATACGGATAAGATCAGGTTAGATCGTACAAGATCGGGTAAGATCTGCTAAAATCCGATTAAATCGGGTAAGATCGGGTAAAGTCGAATAAGTTCGGATAAGATTGGATAAGATTGGCCAAGATCGGATAAGGTCGGATAATATCAGGTAAGATCGAGTAAGGTCGGATAAGTTCGGATACAATCGGATAAGATCGGATAAGATCGGATAAGACCGGATAAGATCGGATAAGATCGGATAAGATCGGATAAGATCGGATAAGATCAAATAAGATCGGGCAAGATTGAATAAGATCGGATATTACTGGATACGATCAGATAATATCGCATAAGATCGGGTAATGTCGAATAAGATAGGAATTCTTATTTTGCTTGAAGATCATTTAGCCAATAGCATAGACAACTACCTGTCATTCTTCATGTTTCTACAAACTGATTAGATTTCTAAGAATTGTCCATGCAGGTGACCTTAATACTCACCCTCGCATGCGCAAAGCCAGTTACGAAAGTCATTGATTAGGAATGTTTATTTTGATATCTCCAATGATCTGACCTTGAGGAGCATTTAACCAATACTAGAACCATTTAGCCTTGACCTGCTTTTCAGCATGGACATGTCATTCTTCAACAAGATTGGATAAGATCGGATAAGATCGGATAAGACCGGATAAGATCGGATAAGATCGGATAAGATCAGATAAGATCGGATAAGATCGGATAAGATCGGATAAGATCAGATAAGATGGGTGACCTTGAAAATTGATTTCTAGGAATTGTAATAACACATGGTCTTGACTCGACCAAATTCTAAAAACTTCTTGGTGACCTTGAGTGTTACATCTATCGTGTGCTGCACCCCGGTAAATATTTTCTAGGATGAAATGAATGTGATCTCGAACTTTTTCCTGTTCTGACGTAAAATGTTCACAAATCTGCCAGTGAGTGGCTGCTTGAAAATCGCTCTTCTGCTGAGGAGTCATGTGTATGTTGTATGGACAAAGAAACACTGTAGAGACATCTTCAACAAACTGTTATCTCATCGGCGAACCACCGCATTCAATCTCCAGCGCGGCAACTTTTATAGAAAGAAACGGATTCATCGCATGAATATTTGGGGTAGTACCCGACAGCTGCTGGAACGTGCTTTTGGTATGCAGTCTTCTATTTCGTTTTCTTCGGGCATCTTTATGGCAGTGTTATTCCTTGGCGTATAATCCTCCTTATGGTTATGTAGTTTGTCTTCGGTTGGGAAATAATGAATTTCGCTTTCCTCGGGCATCTGTATGGCAGTGTTATTCCTTTGCGTATAATCCTCCTTATGGTTATGTAGTTTGTCTTCGGTTAGGAAATAATGAAGACATCTGTCGCAAAAGTATCTTTGCTTTTCGTTTGTATTTAACTGTTTTGATAACCGCCGTGAAATGTTTTTAATCCAAACATGATGGTACTTAGTCGACTGAGAGATCGTTTTGTTTTTCGAAGTTAGGTATCTGCCTTATGGTAATCGGGAATTTAATCCCTTTTAGCTTTAGCACATGTGAGTAGTGGGAGTATTTTGTGATTCTTTAGGACTTTTATCAGGTAAGATATAACGCTGAAACCACTGCCCACTCAAATTATGCTTCATCATCATTCTTGACATTGATGCAAGCTTTTTTCCTCCTAATTTGGGTTGGTAACTCGACATATGAAGATCCGAGCTGAGGTGTGAGTTTATTAATGTTAACTCCCAAATTAATAACAGCTTTAAGTGCCCATCCACTATCACGTTCTCGAAATTTTGACAATTTCCTTAGCATAGGTCTCACCACCTAATCCTCAAACCACTTGTGTATATCAGTATCCCCATACATTCCAACATTTATTGACGCGAGGTACTTATACTCATTAAGGTTTTTTCCCCATGAGCGATCTCAAATTCGTCATAGAAGATTGTATTCACTTTCACAGCCTCGCCGTTCTTCAACGCTTTCTAAACCCGTCTTTTGAAGGTAGATTTCCAGTCAATCATGAAGCTGCTAGGGTCCTTATGTTTAAGATCAGAAATAACCCCACTCCGGATACGGATGTTAAAAGCCGAAATAGTCATCCCAACGAACGCGATATTTTGCGGTTCCTTTATTTAAGCTTGTTCCCTGTCCCTTCTTTTGTTCTACTTTTATCTGTGTTTTCATCGATTTAACATTACGTTGACATTGCTGTAATCTAACCTCAGTAGTCCTATAGTGGCAGCAGTGTTCTAATAAACAACTCAAACCAATACACCTAACCTCACTTTTGTACTGTAAATGACTGAGAATGTGGAACACTAATACACTGTACAATAATTAAACTCACCTACACAGTTACCTGCAACCAAGAGAACGACCGATCACACCGACGGACTAACTGACAATGAAGACTCCACACTTACGCACAATATTAGCTACAACAACACTTCAACAACACGTCCGATCACAACAAGCGACTAACTTGAATGGAAAACTTGTACCACGTGAAGTGTACTTATACTTGCGCGCGCGAGAATTGACCTAGCCTAAATCACGCGAGCGCCAACAGCCTAGTCGCGTGCAGAAGGAAGATATCGAGAATGACTGCCTGAATTCAAGACGGTTAAAGAATACAAGATGGCTGACGGATGCGAGATTTTAGACTTTCGGTCTGTAGATTTTAAGTTGAGATATCGAGTCTCATATATTGTTAATAGTATTTAACACTTTACGTGGTATATTTTTTTCATTCTGTTAGTCGCATGTTGCGAGCAGACGTGGTCTAAGTGTTTTTTTGTTGCAGGTAATACTGTGCGTAAGTTTGGAAAGAAAAACGCGATTTTTAGGTTAGGTAAGGTCAGACTTGATATCTCAACTTAAAATGTACAGACTGGAAGTTACACATCTGGAACCGAAAGATTTGGCTTTTTCAGTTCAAAATACTGTGACACGATATGTCACACTCAATATCTCAACTTAAAATCTACAGACAGGAAGTTACACGTCAGTTAAAAATGCTATTAACCTATATGTGACACACGATATCTCAACTTAAAATCTACAGAGTGAAAGCTACACGTCTGGAAACATGAAATTTAGCTTTTTAAGTTCAAAATATTGTTAAACGATATACCACACTCCATATCTCAACTTAAAATTTTCAGTCTACTAATGTATTAAGCGTTTGTGACCAAATTACGATATTAACATATAATCTACAACAGATTAATCCCTATTGACTAAATTATTTGAAAACCTGTGTTCTCAACTTAAATGGGATAATTATCGAAATTCATACAAATTGATTCATAAAATATAAGATACATACCTAATTAAAATTATCTGAATGGAGCGGATTTATTATATTAAAATTCTATTGCAGAAATAGATTGTAACGTTGCATTTTAACGATATGGTATTCGCTGTTGCAACAATTTTTATATATTTATATTGAAATTATCAGAATGCGTCGCATATTAATTTCCTATCTTAAATGAGTTCAGGAGGTGCTTGGTAAGTGAACGTCCCTTTATCACTTATAATGTCATATATTTTTTGGATCTAAGAAGATAAATGTACAAGCTTCAAATATTTCTTTCATTCACCAAGGTAAGTAAGCCAAATATACTGAAGATGTTTTTTCTTTAGAATGTCTGTTGCAACAATAAATTAGTATTATCGTGTGTTCATTTACTCTGCATGCTATCATCCCATGATGTGTTAACACCTATGCACACATCCCTAAGAAACCATACACACACAGTATTTTCCTTCTTACCGCTTATGCACACATCGGCATGCAATTAACCATACTTAGTAACCCCTATGAGCTAATGCAACCACCTGCATTTTACCACTTACCCCTATACATCCATCTGCAAGCGACCATCCCTGCTTAATCCTTACGCAGAAATCGACATGCAACCATTCACACACAAACATCCCTTCGATATCAGATACCTGTAGAATCCACCTTCCCCATAAACAATGCTCGCATAGCCCTGCGACATACCCCTATGCAACCATCTCCACAGTCATCCCCTGCTTATCCCTTATGCAGAGGTCGGCATGCAACCATACACACAATAAATACATGGGAAGAAAAATGTGTTAGAACCGGCATAGCTTATCTACTAACATTTACCTAGTTGCACGTGTAAAACGTAAGGAAATAAATCTCTCGTTTAGTGGTTGGGTTATGAAGTTATGATAATTCTCACAATTCATAGATTTATAACAAGGATATTACATAATACGTTATGTACGGTAACTTCTATCTACTAGAATGTTATTATGTAATAAATTGTTTAGACGATTTTAATTATTAATATATGCATACATTACTACTAAGCGTTTCACAAACACACAATCACCGGGTTGATTTTACAGGATTGCTGAAATTATGTTACTCCATTCTTCTATTCTTTTTTTAAAGCGTGCAGAATCTCTAGCTAATTGTTTCCATTCTCCTATGCTACTATATAGTGAACTACGTTTTTGGACTCATTAATGCGCATCTCCTTCACTTGTCATCTAATGAATTATAGTTTGGTAAATGACGTTCTATTTCGTGTACTAATTGTTGCAATAATACTTCTTTAATGTCTTCTATTAATCGCTTCATACGACAAATGCA
This sequence comes from Vesta saturnalis, assembly GCA_036346205.1. Classification (NCBI taxonomy): domain Eukaryota; kingdom Metazoa; phylum Arthropoda; class Insecta; order Coleoptera; family Lampyridae; genus Vesta; species Vesta saturnalis. The sequence continues at coordinate 91,929 of JARFJB010000106.1, forward strand.
CTCTTGTCCATCATCATACCATTGAAAGTATTTTTCACAAAGACGTATTTCTCCACCGGACTTGTAAACTAAATTATCAGTAAACGTATCACTTACATATACTTTTTCATGTTCAGCATCAGATACTAGATATTGAAATGGACATATTAGCCCTTGCATTGCACTAACACAATTTACTGCTTTAGACCACGACTCCGCATTATAACCCATCCACATATCAACCAAGTTTTATTAATATCCCTTTTCTCTATATGCACGGTACCCCCACTATTCTAAACCTTTGCAGCTTTGGTAACTTCTACATCAATATTCATCTTCTCCTTGGTAAATTCTACAATTTCCTTAACACATGCTAGATTTGTAACAAACTTTGAACGTGTTGTTAACAATTCACCCTTATTTAGGCAACTTAATACGCATTTCGTGCAGCGTGTGTTGCATATCTAGCTGCATAAAACATGCATTTAATTACTTTAATTAGAACTCGTACGCATTCCGTTTGCACATTCAGTTTCAGACATGTTCATGGGCAAAGACCTTTTCGGAGTGTCGGTTTTGGTTGAGTTAACATAGTGGATGTAGCACCCATTATTGCTTTGTTAATTTTTTTTTAAAAGTGCTATATAATTTGTATGGTAAGCTATTTTAAACTATTATATGAAATTTTGAGACGTTTGTTTTTTCAGCCACTTTTATTTTTTATTTACTTCACCTTTACTTTTACTTTCACGTTTATACACATCTACGCAATTAATTATTTTACCGTTAATATTATTATTAATAGTATTAGTACGATTGATCAAGAGTGAGATTTATTCATTTGGGAATTATAAAGCATACAAGTCCATATTAATTTCAACCCTGAAGTAATATTACGCTACAATTTCTAAAAACGCTGAACCAGCATGCAGCCATTTCGTTATCGCCAGTGCGATCAAGAATAAGGTATTATGATTCCATTAATTACTCACAATTTTAATTATTCATTAGGTTATAACGTTACTAACATTAGCATTAAGTATTTCAGTTTATAATTAAATATAGGTTGTGTAATAAAATTTGTTATTGTAGAAATTTTCTCTTAACTTTATTGTCTAATGGTTTACTTGTTTATTCCATATTTAAAAACAAGTTGGCGTCCGAGTATTTTACAATCAGTTTCAGGAAGAAGCAACCCCGATTTTAAAGCTAACATATTTAGTTACATGTAAATATTTTTTGGTTAATAAGGCAAATCGATAATTTTATGAACCTGGCCCACTTTAATCTACGATTGAGCATAAGATACAAAATCTGCTAGTTATTACCCAAACTATTAAGTAGCTAACATTTGTAGCCATGTGTGTACAAGTATAGCTATGGAAGTTTAAGGATTTGTACAGATCGACGTTATGTATACCTTGCAATGGAGCCATTAACTTGTGTAAGCTAATAGACATTTCTTCTGCCGTACTTATTATTTTATTGTAAAATGCAGGAAATTCCATAGCAGGTACTTATCGGTAACTTATTATGTTGAGAAGTCTACATAAGTGCTCTATTGGCTCCCATCCTAAATAGATATCTGATTCTTCACAATCATAGATGCGTATAACTTTCTTCTTGTTAACAGTTTTATGTAATAAAGTTTTCGTATCCTTCTTTATAGGTATCCATGACCCTTCAGACGTGTAGAAATAATTAGTAATTACTTCTTGATTGTCTAGGTATGTTCCTGCTTATCAAACACTACACCGCTACTCTTAGATCCACCAAGTTTCGCGACTGGTTCAAAATTGAATTGGGGTGACAGACCGACACTCACATACTTGTATGTACCTCTATTTATAAAATAATGCGCATTGCTAAGTCACGAAAACCTTACAACCAGGCATGCTGTAATTTGGTCTAATTTGTAAAATAAAATTTGCTGCTTTTTATAAAATTTTTAGGCTAAAACATTATGGAAACCTGTAGTTAGCAATTACCACCAAATTAGCACCAAATTATGATATGTCAATCATTTTGATACCATACTTCATTATAATGTTTTTGTGACTCCCACAATGCTTGAGCCTAAAAATTTTGTCAGGCATGTGGGCATAAAATATCATTCTAGAATTGCAAACTAAGACCTAATTATAGTATACCATTCATCCTGATACCACGATTATTTTCTATTATTTTCGTGCTTCCCTTAACGTTTTAGTCCAAAAATTTTATAAGAAATTCGAGCAACAAGTTTTAGTTTAGAGATATAGGCTAACACCAAATTAGCACCAAAGTATGATACACCAATCAAAAATACCGTATTTCGTTATAAGGTTCTTGTTATTTCCATAACGTTTTAGCCTAGAACTTTATATTATAGAAAATACTAGCAACAAGTTTCAGTTTAGTATAACAGGTTTTATTTTACCCTTGCAAAGTAGGGTCAAATTATGGGATAAATAATTTAAATACCATTGTTGGCTGTGCTAACTTTATGTTAAGTTGGCTAGACGTACAAAATTTTATTTGTGGTGATAAATTAGCATCAAATTATGGTGTACGTATCAAGCCACCATGTTCTAATCGATGTGTTAACTTCAGGTGTATGGTTTGCGTGTGTAAGTAGTAAAGCTATGTGACTTCTGGACCAGGAAGTGACGTCAGCGAGCAGGTAAGCCCCACCCCCTCCGGAACTTTGCGGTAGGCGGGCCAATTGGAGAGGAGGGCGTGACTTCGCCTTGCGAAAGTTTCCGTGCCGTCAGGCCAATGGGGGGATTAGCAAGGGGGATGACCCATCTGTTGGCTAATGAGAGACGTAACTGCCACATTGGGGTGTTACAATGCACATACGTCAGGACTATGTAGGTATTGCTGGTACGGAGGTTCTTCGGCGCTGCTGAAGAACTACTTCCGGTTCCTTACCACTGCTGGAGATCTAATTCTGCTTCTCCTGTTGGTGAAGGCGTTAATGTTCCAGTGAAAGTACAAAGTCTAAAAAAATTATTTGCCCATAGCGGGATTAAAACTCGAGAAATTTGTAGTAAACCTGTTTGTTTACCACTGTGCCATGCTCTGTTTTAGATATAGAATGTGTAAAGCGTAATATCTATGTAAATGTTTATGCTCACGTCCCGGTACGTATAGAAGCATGCTGTTGCGGTTGAAAATAAATCAATATAAGAAATCCATATTTAAAAATGCATTTACTAGTTAAAAAAAAGGACGTATTTGATAATAAATATGGAATTACATTTCCATAGTAGAATTAGTACATCTGCAATGAGGTTTTGTTTTTATATTGTATTATATATATATATATATATATATATATATATATATATATATATATATATATATATATATATATATATATATATATAATTAAATAACATCTTGTAATTTCCAGTATGATTTAAAGAAAACAATTTCCATAGCATTCTTATCATTCTTATTCATACAATAAAGCAGTACAGAGAATTCTGAGCATTCTGAAGATGAATAATTATATTAAAAAAATCAATATTAAATTTACTAGTAAACGGTTAAAAATCGCAGGCACATCCGGATTTAAAAATAGTACATTTCCGTATCATTTCTAACTGAAATTTATATGAGTATCTAAACTACCGTTTTATATAATTTAATACTCGATGCAAAATAAACATCATTGTAACAAACGTATTAAGCAGAGTAACTCGTGAAGTACAACGAAATTGTTACTAAATGTCTATTTACATATTAGCGCCTAAAGGCACCATATGGAGCCACAAAACGTCAATGTTAAAACTGCGGTGTAAGTACGATATTTCATTACTTTTCTCCAATCCGCCTATTTACGCATCTTTACTATGATTCATGAAGCCATTAGACGAGTTTATGCAGCGCTCTGTTTATGTTTGGAATTTTTTAGTGTCAAGTGAAATATTTGTTTTTGTCAGCTGGTACAAAACATGGACATCGACTTTGTGTAAGTATAATAACAACTAGATATTTTATTTTATACCAGCGGAAGAAGACAAAATATCATCCGTATTGATACAGAATTTGTCAAGGACTGAGACCAGGTGACTTAGACAGACGGAGATTATTCTGTGAGTTGTATACAAGAAAATGCCATAAGAACAATAATTTTCCTTTCCAAAGTACGGGTTCCAATAATGGGATGCTTAATAAAAAATTATTCAAGAAGTCACATCAACACCGTTTTGCCTTCAATATGTGGGTTGGGAATTTAGGAAGAAGGACAACAGGACCTTTTTTAATAATCAAAATTTAACATCGCAACGTTACTTAAAGTTGCTTGAAACTACTTTGGAACACGCTCTTGATAATTTAGCCTTAGTGGAAGTACGCGATTGTTGATTTCAGCAGGATGGTACGCCTCCATACAATTCACGCATGGTTAAAGATTTCTTTTCAAATAGGTTTGACGAAAGAGCTTTAAGCACCCATTCTGAAACACCCTGGCTAGCCTGCTCTCTCAATATAGCCCGCTTGATTTTTTCTTTAGGGGTCCATAAAAAATTATGTTTATAAACATATCTTCGGAACAGAAGAGGAACTCCTAAGATTGGTTCTAAGCGCATTCGAAACTGTAACACCTACAATATTACAGAATGTTTTGGATTCTACAGTTAGAAGATCCTATTTACGTTTGGAGAACGAAGGAGGGCTTTTCGAGCATTTATTATAATTTTTGCTTAATTATTGTTGTGCGTTATGTTTAAATTTTTTTGTCATCAAGTGTTATCTGTCAAGTTATGTGTTGCTGATTGCTTGTAATTAATTGGTTATAGAATTTGTATTCAAAATTGCAAAATTCTGCATCATTTCATTAATTTGATGAGGAAAGCACAGTAAGCAAATGCCCATTTATGAAAAAAATCAGTTTAAATGTTATTGGGAGGGATACAGTGATAATACTTAGATATTCTCCGATAATCGTAAAATAAGTTTAAAAATCGCAATTAAAGCCATAAAGTGTAACACATGATTGAATGCAAAATAAAGATCTCTTCACGCCGATTGTGAAATAAGGCTAGTGATTCGATTTTTGTCAGCAACAAATGCTTCAGCGGCAAAAATTCGTGGCCAAATAACTGAAGTTTTTTTTTTAAACCAGAGCGGACCTTACCTTTGGGATCACCCTTGTGTATACTATATGTATATATATATATATATATATATATATATATATATATATATATATATATATATATATATATATATTATAAATTTAATTTTGCAGCTATATCGGTATTGTATTTCAAAAGAGAACTTCCAATATATTTTAAACCAATATATTTCGTGTTTGATTAACGCTTCACCAGGGCAACTAAAGTAAAATTTATAAGTTAACATGTTATTAAATAAACTAAAGATAACTAACAATATTTAATGGCATAAAACCAAAAATAAACGCTAACACTCGAAACAAGTTTCTTATGTCACTAATGACATATTGTAAAAGTAACATGATCCGAAATTAATATCTAAACATTTATCAACATAACTAAAATTTGAATATAAAAGTTAAACTTACTTAACTTATTAATTAATGATTAATTACACTCGCATGTTGTACGAGAAACTCGCATTCGACTCGTTTTGTATCCTGCAACATACTCGTGTATTAATGGTCATAATTACACGATCGTTGCATAATATACTACTGTAAAATAGGAAGGAAAAAACCCCGTATTTCATTCCCTACCCAAAAGGGAGGGCTGGCTGCTCGAGCTTTTCTAGCTCCTTCAGCTACAATCACGGATTCCCAGCATACATATACACATTACGTATATATGAATGGTGGGATTAAGGATGGGTGTGGTCAGGATAGGATAGAAAGGAACGGAGTTAGGGTTCTGAAGGGGAAAATACTACCCCAGCATTCGCCTAAGTAGCCGCACATGGTGTACATATATGCAGTGACCATGCCGCTACATGTGTATGAGGAAAACCCCCTGATAAAACCTCATACAAGGTAACGGGAATCGAACCCATTACCTCCCGAAGCAGGTTGTGACGCTACCAGCTCGGTATACTACTGCAAGTCAACTGTCATTAATAGCATGTGTATTTGTGACCGCAATTTGATAAGTAGTAACCCGTTGTCGTAAAAATACTTAAAGCCATAGCTGACGTGATATTTGGAAATACCATTATAAATACATTTTTGTCATAAATTCACATTCTAGATATAATTTACGAATGAATTACAAATAAAATATTTTACATTATACACAAAGTGACAGTTTTTACTGCATCGTGGAGATTACAGGCTCGACTAACGGTTTGCCACCAAACTTCTCCTGTCGCCACTGAAAATCGATTAAATTATTATCATGCTAAGCAATCTGAATTTCGCCACACTGCAATCTACGGAAAGCTTAGAACGCACTTAATTTCGTATGAGATGTAGGATGCACAACTGCACTATAATCATCAAAGTTAAAGAAACCGATCTTGGAACGCTTTTTTAACTTATTCCTTCTTTCATATATTTGTTGTGTAGGGAGAGACGTGATCCAAATATACATTTTTTGTATGGTAACCATGTTTTTTGAACAATATAATATAATGATGAAGAAATCATTTCAATGTACAGTTGTGCAGTGAATATGGGTAGAAATATATTTATATATTTTAATAACTTAGCGGTATTATGAGAAAATGACGAACATCTCGTTTGAAAGGGATTTTAAATGAGTATCGCAAACAATAGCTTAGCAGAAGTTGTAGGATATTATCGAGATAATTTGTTAGGCGACTGTAAAATGCGCTATTACGGTAATTAATCTGATTCATCACCATATAAATTTCTCTTTAGTTTGGGTGGTAAAAGAAACTTACTGTTCATGTGTTGTAGAAGGGTAAGATTACAGTTAATTCGGACGACACATTTGAGAGTGTGGATGCTGTCAAACAATTACTTGAATAAAGTTTATACTGGAATTTATTCGTCAACAATTAACTACCGAACCTACGGTTTCAGTTTCGCTGACGTTGATGGTTAGTCCCTTTTATTTAACTAGAACTGGATCTAACCATCTCCCCTTTGTGCCTGACATATCATATTTTGTACGCCATGTCAAGTTGTCAGTAATTTATCTTTAATTAAGTGTGATGGTATTGCCATCTATTGGTACTATGGATTCTAGCCCATATGGAGTATTATTGGATGCCGGAACCGAAAATTAAAGTACCGAATAGAAATTCTACAATTTCTCAGACTACCATAAGTGTGTGTTCATATCTCATAGATATTTTTACTTTGCTTTTCAATTGCCTGTGAGAAAATTATCTGATTGGTGACATCAAATCTAATATAACCGGCACTAGTGGAACATACTGTACTACTTGTAGAAGTAATCCGTAATGTGACCAGTTCATTCTATACCAATAGTGAATGAATTATTGTATGAGTCTAATTTGTTCTGGAGATATATTTTACGACTAGTTAGAACTTTTATGATTATTTATAGATGGAGAGGAAAGTAAAAAGAAAGAAAAAACGAGATACATTACAGCTCTACTTAGCAAACAAGATAGTTGGAGAGAGGATACAGGCGCTATAGTGGCTTTTAAGGTACAATCCGAAAAATAATATTTGGGCACTTAACATAAATGCGTATTGTTTGTTACACATCAATGTATTGTGTGTTGCATAACCAGTGTAACTAATATTTTCTTGACAAAATCACAAAGGGACAGATTTATACACGATGAACCAAGAATTTGATAGAAGTAACTTAAAAACCTAAACATTGATATAAAACACTTAGTAACAATATTAAGCTTTACAGAAACAGTTTTAAATAATTTAATTTAAGATCTACAATTCAATTTGATTAAAATGTTATTACATTGTTATAGTATTGGCTAAATAATACCAATGGTTATAGTTTGTCAAATGAACTGATGAGTTATTTGTTTGGCAAAGTTTACCAACACAATTTAATTGTTAAGTTAAAATCAAAGTAAACTGAATACATATTTAAATAATCGAAACGAAATCATCTAAAAATCAAAACGTTTAAAATATCAGGGCAAAATTATTTTATAAGTTATTTTCTTACTCTTCAACTTCCGAACTTGTCATCTTCCGACAAACCAGTATTCACTACAAATTCCAAACTTTCCACTACTTCGTTAAGTAATCCATATTTCTCCCACATTTCTTGAGCTAATCGATCCACATGCTGGCAATGTTTTTGCAATAATAGTGCCTCAGAATGTATAGTTTTCTTCGTAGTTCCAGTCATAATAGGGATAACCTTAAAACATAAAAATTACATTAAAATTACATTTTTACTAAAATTCTTGTACATACCTTTATTTCACAAAAAAACAACCAAAGAAGTCTTCAAACAAACTAATTTTAACAAACAAGAGTAGCACAATAAAAGGATTAAGTAATAAAACGTACGCGGAAAATTTCAGTAGTAAACTGTAATAATTTACATTTATCTGTGAACGTACCACCTTAGAATTCTCAAATATGATTGGACAAATAATTTGTCGCATCAAAACTTTCACATACATTATTTTAGTTGACATATTGTTCGACTATCTTGTTTGCTGAGTGGAGCTGTACATACATTTGTGCCGCCACCAGAAACAGGTGAAGACGAATACTTCCTCAGTTCTGACGAAGATCGTCTTTTGCCAGTGAATATTAGTGGAGAAGAAGACGAATATGATTCTGAGTATGAAATACCGTTAGCTAGATTACTAGGCTCCAGTTTCTGGACAGATGTACCACCCAATGCACCAAAAGTAACCCCTGCATTCGATGAACATACTGTGATCCGTGAACATGGATGGAATCTCGTCGATTATTTTCAAATATTTTTCTATGTTGACTTATTGACCCATATATAGAGCTACCAAACCTTTATGCTATACAAAGTAATCCAAAAACAAACAAAATTAGTTACAGCAGTTTATCAGTGTAACTTTGTACATGTCAATTATGGATTTGAGTCGCACTCGGAACTGTTGGTCAGAAAATTTTAGAATCCCAAACGTTTATTTAAAATTAGACCTCTGGTTGCTGCCATTGTATCTATATGTAAAGAGATTCCTCTATATGGACAAACGTTCTGCGCAGTTGAGCGGATAGTGCCAGTCAAACAAGTAGGTATGTTTGGAGACTTTACCAGCACACATACACCACCACCACATTTCCTGTTCCACAACTACGAGGCCATCCGTGCAACCTATCATCACCACAAACCCAAGGCCCCAAACCCCGCTTTCCTGTTCCACAATTACGTGGCCATCCGTGCGACCTATCATTACCACAAAACAAAGGTCACAAACCCCGCTTTCCTGTTCCACAATTACCAGACCGTCGGTCCGACCTATTCGTGTTCCACAATTACATCCGTGTAACCTGGTTGCTACTCTAGCCCACTTTTTGCTCACTCATAAAATAAAAGAAAACGATATGTTAATATATTTAATTAATGTAGAAACATGTACAAATATATTACTCAGATATATGATTTTCTTTAGGAATAAAACATTTTGATTTAGTACACGTGCAAAAGGTCCTCTCGACTTCTGTGTCATTACATCTGCGTGGTGCAAGTAATTGGGCATACGTGCAGTGTGGTGCCCATCGGAGATGCTCCTGTAACGGATTGACATCTGGCTGCCATCGGTTTATTCTAACCCCACACATGAAACAATCAACCGTATGGTCTGAAGATGTGGAAATGAATCCTGCTGCAGCAAGCGATGAGGGTGAGTGAACCCCAGACCATGCTCTATACGTTAGTAAGCGTTTATCGAAACAATTGTAATACTGAGGATAATAAAAGTTTGAGTCGCACATGTTAACATCAGCGAAAACAGTATGATACTGACAGGAAACAATTTATTCTATACAATATATACAACATATATACAATATGTACAATAGATAAAATAGATACAGTAAAAAAGATTACTCGTCTACGTAGCACACCTCATCACACAGTATACTAAAGAAAAAAATAATTTTTTGTTCATTAATGTTGATTAACTATTCAGGGAAGAAAAATAATACTTATTAGTTACAGTTATGAAAGCGTTTAATTTTTTTGTTAATTATTGTATAATGTATAAAAGGGTAAAAATAATATTTACTGTAAATGTTAGATCATTTTAATTACAGTTGTTAACCTCGACGATGCATAGATAATCTGTAAATGCAAAAAAAATTAGTTCTTTATTAACTTAGTCAAAATTAAATATTTATGATGCTATAAAAAATTCTGATAAATAAGAATGATGAAACAAAACTGATGCCATAGACATGAAGATATTTAATGTTGAAATGATTATAAATATAATTACTGAATGCAAGTATTTATGTGTACTGAATACATAAGGTATTCTTTCTGAATATCAAATACATAAAAAAAAACAGTCATGAAAAGAATAAAGAGTTAAGTCACGTCTAAATATGCAAATAAACGGTGATCATCATTGAAACTTATTTGGGTCATTACACTTTGTAGCGCATGAAAAAATATATTCAACATACTATTGACATATAAAAAAATGTACACTTACCCCCATGTATGCTTATCTGTTGCTGGAACTGCGGGATATATGTGGGTTTCCCAACTTCTAAATGCTACTGGCGTATTTACATTTTTATCAATGTATTTCGTTAACGCCACGGTAGCATTATCAACGACAACTTTTTCATTAACGTTTAATATACTCATTGTAGTACTGTAAAGCCGAGACTTTCCAATAATGCTTTGTTCTGCGGTGTCAATGCTTTGGGCGCTGAACGCTTACTGACTCTCACCTTTCCACACTTTGATCTTTTATAGTGTGATTTGCACTGGGTACATGCACATGTGTTATAGCGCGTCACCATATTTTCTTTAAATGTAGTCCTGTCGTTATGACTTCCCCGTTAAAATTGACTAATGTAAATTGTTTTCTTTATAATCAATTCAGTTAATACATTTCTTAATTTTTTTTACATTTAAACAGATCAAATTACATACAGTTTACGGTTATCTAACAAAAGTTTACAAGCAAAATCGAGTTGCTTTATAGGTTTAATTCTTGTTACGTACCTAGTAGATGCATTATGAAAAAAATTGTTTTCATACTTACATATTATTAACAAGATTTCTCAGTCTAAAGCAGGCTTATTAGTTTTAATCCTTTGAAACTATTAATAATTTAGTGTATCTCTAAATCTGGTAGTGTATATTTGCAGATAATAATTTGATACTTATTATTTTTTATTCAAAATTTCACATTATGAGGTGATTGACAGGTTTAATTTATTTTGATGTAATACTTGTTAAAGGAATTTTATTATAGAACTTTTCAGTTTAAATATTAATGCGTTTCAAAATAATTTTTCATCCCAATTGAACTACATATAAAAGAAAATTATAATTTGTTCTATTCGAGTTTAAATATATATCCTTTGCTATGTATTTAGGTACATAGTATTATGTATAAATATTTACAAATTAGTGACTTAATTGGATCAGACTATTTAGTAGGCTAATTTCAGTATATGATAGTTAATACTTATTGTATTGTTTATGGAAAACAGATATCTGTTTTGAACTGTATTTGAGCTGGTTTTGAGCTAGTTTTGAGCTGGTTTGAGCTGTATTTGAGCTGGTTTGAGCTGTATTTAAGCTGGTTTGAGCTGTATTTAAGCTGGTTTGAGCAGTATTTGAGCTGGTTTTGAGCAGGTTTGAGCTGGTTTAAGCTGTATTTGAGCTGTATTTGAACTGGTTTGAACTGGTTTGAGCTGGTTTGAGCTGGTTTGAGCTGTATTTAAGCTAGTTTGAGCTGTTTTTGATCTGTATTTGAGCTGTATTTAAGCTGGTTTGAACTGTTTCTATAAAAAAACAGATGCCTGTTTAACCTTGCTATAATACAACACCCGCATGGAGCCCCAATACCTACTATTTTTGATCATATATTCAATCTCTCTGAAGTGTCTCGGTAGTATAATGTAGTAGGGTATTGTTACGGACGCTCTTTTTGTGTGGGGTGCAGGAAGAAGAATGGATTAATATCACGCGCACACTGAACACTACGTTTTTACTTTTTAACTTTTTTATTTTTTTATTTTTTATTATTTTTTTTCGCGCATGCAGATGTGTACGTGTACGTATACGGTCAGCAGACATTCCAAAAAAAAACGTCCCACGATATATATATATATATATATATATATATATATATATTATATATATATATATATATATATATATATATATATATATATATATATATATATATATATATATATATATATATATATATATATATATATATACCACACCGCTTCCTGTGTTAGCACTCACAATCTAACTCTGTACCTGCACGCAGCAGCTTTATAATAGTCTGAAACTATCTTGTCTGCAATGCAGGGTAAATACATAACCCCCCTACCCAACATAATAATTAGAATATTTTGTCTTCAATGTTATTTCAGGTGTAAATCGATTCCGTTGTGAATGCATGAAAGATTTCTCCAGGAGAGATTCCCTCCTTCGCCATAAAAAAACTGCGTGCTGGAAGACAGTATCTACTCCACCATCTGGCATGCAGGAGGTTTCGTTGCAAAACAAAACCACAGGGAGCAATGTGGTGCAAGGAATCACTTTCGACGATAACAAAGCAGTACATAGACACGATACTGATTCCTTTGCGCAACCAGGACCATCTGGGGTAAACTACGCGAAGAATAATGCGAAACCCGGACCATCAGGGTTGAGCAACTCAAGGAAGCGTAAGTCTGACCAATGCGATGAACCGGAACAACCTAAAAAAATTGGTGAGAGTGTCCACTGCACTGATTGTTCAATGGATATACCTCGGTATGCGTTCCAAGGACACCTCAGAAGCAATAGGCATAAAGCTGATATCTGTTTACTAGTCGATACTGGGGTCGAAGTGATTCGAAATGCGTTTAAACAACGCATTGTGTCGTATCGACTGTCACCATGCAATATGCATACTGATGTGTTCACCTTTATGGCAGACGTTAAAGGAAACGTATTGAAGGTAGTACAAATTCAGTTGCAGAAACACTACTCATTAAAATGTAATGTGGAACTGTTTGGTTTATACTTTTTGAACTGTAAGGAACGCACAGAACTGAAATCCTTTCAGACTAAGTATGACATTCTAAGTATTGGGACGGTGTTGGAAGAGTATTTCCAAAGAATAAGTAACATATTGGATGCGAAGCAATCGGAATTTCAACATAAAGATTCTGGTAAGTGTGACTAATGGTGTAAACGATTAGTAACACCTGTTTTAGGGTGGTCCCTGGTACAATTCGTATATTTAGAGGTGAACATGCTAAAATTTGCACCCATTACGGGTTTTTCATATATGGCTGTCGCCGCCGAAATCGCACATAAACACGCCATAGTCCATTAATGTTTATGGGTCAGACGATACGTATCGAGATGGTCAGCGTGTCACAGAGGTAGTGGGGCCTCTGTATTATACCAAAGCCAAACAGGCAGTCCATGTTAATTTATTATTATTAGTCAGTAACCAAACAGATAATCAGCATTATGTATGGATAAAAAATTTTTCTCGTTTACTTAGCAACCAAATATCCCGGCGGAACGGAGCAATGTATTTTTGTGATGCATGCTTGTATTACTTTAGATCCGAGGAGCAATTAACCCGACACGTGTCACACGACTGTAACTTCGTATATACAAAATTACCGGGCGTGAAACAAAAAAAAGACATAACCGGGGAATTCTACGCGGGAAATATACTCGCGTTTCGGAACTATCAGAAACAAATGGTTCTACCATTCGTAATATATGCAGATTTTGAAGCGCTCTTAGTACCGGTAGATACGGCTGAACCAGATCCCGAAATACCGTTCACGATAAAAACGTGTAAACACGAACCATACTCGTTTAGTTATTATATTAAGTGTAGTGTAAACGATGCGTGGTCTAAGTTAGAGCTGTATAGGGGGAGTAATGCAGGGGAGATATTTATAAGACGACTAGAAAGTGATGTAAAACGGATATATAATGAACATTTCAAAGCTATTGTTCCAATGACAATATTAACGGATGAACAGCAGGTTACGTATGAACCCAGTGTATGTTGTTACATATGCGGCAAGCACTTTACGGGCGATCCGACAAATCCGAAAGTACGAGATCACTGTCACGTTACTGGTAAGTATCGTGGTGCAGCACATTCAACGTGTAACTTACACTATCAGGTACCTACATTTCTCCCCGTTTTTCTACATAATCTCAGTGGTTATGATGTTCACCTGTTCATTAAACAGTTAGCGAGTGAAACGGAAGAAATTACCGTACTTCCGGTTAACAGTGAAAAATATATAACGTTTGGTAAGCACATTTTTGTTGATGAATATGTAAACAGTCATGATATCAGGGAAAAGAAATACATTAATTTACGTTTCGTCGATAGTTGTAGATTCATGGCTGCATCCTTAGATACTCTTATCTCAGAATTTAGCAGATGATCAATGTATGGAGGTACTGAAATATTTTAGTAATGATAGCGATTTCAACTTAGTGAGAAAGAAAGGTAGTTTCCCTTATGCGTACGTAGACAGCTCTAGTAAATTGAACGACGTCACGGTGCCATCATATGACAAATTCTATGATAAAATACGCGATGCAAATATTTCCGATGACGAATACTGTCGCGTTCTATTGGTATGGGATCACTTTAAGTGTAATACACTAGGTGGTTATGCTGATATTTATTTAAAATCAAATGTGTTATTATTGGCTGACGTGTTTGAAAACTTTAGGAGATTATGTATGGGTGTGTATGGGTTAGAACCTGCACAGTATGCTACTTTGCCTGGATTGGCGTGGGATGCCATGTTAAAATGTACGAAAGTAGAGTTAGAATTACTGACGGATATGGATATGTATCACTTTTTTAAACAAGGTATTCGGGGTGGAGTAAGTACTTGTATCAAGCGGAGAAGCATCGCTAATAACGAGTTTGTTCCAAACTATGATCCTAAACAACCGAAAGTGTTTTTACAATATTTAGATGCCACGAATTTACACGGGTGGAGTATGAAGCAATACCTGCCCCACGATGGGTTTATGTGGTTACCTCAAGAGGAAATAGATCACTTTGACGTATTAAAGATTGATGATGACGCCGATGTTGGATTTGTACTGGAGGTTGATATATATTATCCCCACCATCTGCATGACGAACACAACGATTATCCGTTTTGTCCTGAAATGATCTGCGCACCACATTCCCAGGAGGAGAAGTTAATTCCTAACCTGTGTGATAAGACCAACTACGTTATACATTACCGCTATTTAAAACAATGTATAGAGCATGGCTTAATTGTTACTCGTATTCATAGGGTTTTACGCTTTCGTCAGAGTCCCTGGCTAATACCATACGTAGACCTTAATACCGCTCTCCGCAGCACAGCACAGAACAAGTTCGAAAAGGATCTCTATAAAATTATGAATAATGGCGTGTTTGGTAAAACAATGGAAAATGTCGATAAACGAAGAGTTATTAAACTGTTAACGCATTGGGAAAATAACGGTCGTCGGGTAGGTCTAGCACGGTACGTTGCAAAACCGCAATTTAAAAATTTTATTCAATTCACTGATAAATTGTTTGCGGCGGAATTGTCGAAACAGGTAGTTACGTACGACAAACCCGTCTATGTCGGATTCAGTATTTTAGATCTTTCCAAAATTATAATGTATCGGTTTTTTTATGATATCTTACGAGCTCATTATGGCAAGAATGTCACGTTGCTCTATACTGACACGGATTCTTTGATTGTTGAGATAGTAACTGATGATATGTATGCACACATGCGAAATAATTTACACGAATATGATACTTCCAACTATCAAAATGAGTTGCATGGTATTCCTACGACTGCTTCCGTCGTTGGACGAATGAAAGATGAGTACGCAGGGAAAGCGATTTATTACTTTTATGGTGTTGGATCGAAGTCATACTGTCTAAAGCTTGCTGATAATGAAGTTGTTAAGAAAGCGAAAGGTGTTAAGAAAGTTGTTATTCAGAAAGTGTTGACGGAAGTAGACTACAAAGCGGTTGCGGAGCGGTCTGATAAAACAGTAATGTGTAAAATGCTTGTTTCGATCAACCTTACATGATATATATACCGAAATGTTAAACAAAATCGCCTTTAGGTACCAGGATGACAAACGATATCGACTACGTGATACGTGTTCCACATTGGCGTGGGGGCATTGGCGAATACCGGAATTGGAGAATGCTGATCCGTTGAGCGAACTATTGCAGGTTGCTAAGCAAATGAATTTATATTAACCGGAAGAAGAATAGTTTGGGTACTGACACTTGCTAGTTTCTTTCCTATATTCTCTCCATAATGAAACTAATATTAATAATAAGTTGTATTATTCCTTTAGTTGTTTAACATATATTAATTTTATGTATTAATTCGTTAGTAAGAGAATATATGCTATACAAATACTATGTTCTATAAATAAAAAAAATACGAGAATGACTATTTACTAGTTTTTTTATTAAAAAATGTGCACAAGACTTATTGCATTATATATGTATTGTATAAATGATATACCCTACTCAAAGCACAGTGGCATAATGATTTACAATGAAAGTAACAAACGGGTTGCATAGCAGGAAGAGGTGGACTTTCCTCAAGTTCAATAACAGGCTGGGTCACAAATTTTCTGATGTAATCTGCTTTCTCTCTGTCCTTGACATAGACAGAATCTGTTGGCTGAATCAATCTCTCGAGCATTCTTCGAAAGTGGTGTGGTGGTGTATACCCTTCTTCCCATTTAATACAGTGCTGGTTTTGCATTAACCAAGTAGCTTGACGACGACTCTCTGCATCCAACGTATGCCAGGGATACGGTGATTTAAAGATAAAATGGGCAATTTCTTTCCCATTATAAATGGCGAGTTCTTTTGGTATAAAAGCTTTTGAAATTTTAAACCCTTGTACATCGACTATGACGGACATTGTATTAGAACTGTCGTACTGCTTTGGTTAACGCGTTGTATGTAACTAAACGATAGTGGAGTATAACACAGTATGCTGTCGTATTGGCAGCTATGTTTGCCGCTGTTTCAAACTCCACACGAAGAACTACTGCTTTAGAGTGTAATGCTTCTTTTGATTTGAGCAATCTACGACAATCAACGGTGCAGCTGTGATAAATTGCATGGGGGTGAGTAATGGTTGCCCCTCTCTTTGGTAATACGACATTTGGAATTTAGCAAACATTTCATACAACGTAGCAAAGCAATTGTTATCATAATTAACGTTGAGATTGTCATACGGATAACGATCCGTGTTCAGGAACACGCGAATATTATTTAGTGCACATTTATCGAATCTGCTCGTATCTTGCATAACATTATTCTCTCGCCCAGTTTGAAATCCTATAATAATGTATCTAGGTGTTTCTATACTAGTAGATGTTTTGATTGCCCATGTATGCTTATCTGTTGCTGGAACGGCGGGATAGATGTGGGTTTCCCAACTTCTAAATGCTACTGGCGTATTTACATTTTTATCAATGTATTTCGTTAACGCCAACTCCTCTGCTAATGCTGGAATGATGTGTGGAACTTTCCAATATATCTTATCTATGTTAACTTTTAATGCTTCTTCTACAGTTGAAATTACTGCGTCGGTATCAATGTTACTACGAATTAATACCAGTTCTTGTCTAATGTTCAAAATCACTTTATTGTAATCTTCGGCAAAGCCAAGTAGCATTCGCAACGGTATACAAACGTTAAAGTATCTTTGAGCATTTGTTAGTGTACTGTTTGCAGTAGGAAACCAACCTGAATTTTCATGAGGGGCGAGATCATTGGACGTCAATGATACCAATCCTTTCATTGTCGACGTTAATCCTACTTTCGTTACGGAATCTACCACTATTCCATTCATTTCATATCTAATTTCACTGAATAAAAATGCGATACCGTTATTAACGAACATTGCGGTGTTAGAGACAGTACCATCCTGACGTAATAATCGCCCCTCTACGTAGACATAGCTTTCGGATGGTAGAGTGCACATGTCTTCCTGAATGGGTATCCTGATTTGTTCATTGTTTCCAAATCTGGTAGTGTATGGCTGATGGGTGTGCAGTTCGGAATTAACGATAGCATTATCAACGACAACTTTTTCATTAACGTTTAATATACTCATTGTAGTACTGTAAAGCCGAGACTTTCCAATAATGCTTTGTTCTGCGGTGTCAATGCTTTGGGCGCTGAACGCTTACTGACTCTCACCTTTCCACACTTTGATCTTTTATAGTTTGATTTGCACTGGGTACATGCACATGTGTTATAGCGCGTCACCATATTTTCTTTAAATGTAGTCCTATCGTTATGACTTCCCCGTTAAAATTGACGAGATCTCCGTCTTGGTCTACTATTTTAAGTGTTATTGTCGAAATGGTAGATGTATTGATAGGTAGATAGATGACATGTTGAGGGGACTCTATTATTTTATACCCCGCTGGTACACTGGGAAAGAACTGATGAATTATGTGTGATGTTTCCCCATTTTTAAAACTACCACTTGTTATATTGCACTCGATAGTTAATGAGTTAATTTTGATAATGTTAATAGGAGTATCAGAGGTATGCACTTTCGCAGCCTGGTAAACAGTTTTATTAAATCCCAGCATAGGTCCTATCGAATTTTCCACATTGAAGTTGATGTCATGGGTTGCTTTCATACTTGCTTTCATAGTATTATTATTCGCTTGTAAATGCATAAATGCTCTCGATCCCTTCACTGACTCATTAATATATTTATTCACATCCGCGATTTCGTATGACCCTGGTGGTATTGTAATTTTATTGTTTCCAAATATGACTTGGTTATTCTTTGAAGTAACATTCTGTATAGTATTGAAAGATTCAAAACTAGTTAATCCCATTACGTATTCCGACTCATTTTCAAGAAAAATCGGTGGATTAAAGGTTACTTGCAAGATCCAATTTTTACCGGTAAATGTAAATGTGTACGACATTACGATCACGTAACGACTACTGAAAATCAGTACGAGTAGTCATATAAAAAGTGTAAGACTAAATGACCGCAGTTGTATGTATCAAAATCTTGAACCTTGGTAAAGTTATACTCAATTGTGTTTCTGCTACCATCACTTTTAAAATAGTGGAGTAATTCAAAGGGTGGTTTAATATGTCTTATGCTATCAAAATATGTAATATGCCTGTTACGCTTAATGTAAACTGTCCAGTGTGTACCCTTGTTAGTTTGATCATCCAGATTCACAATACCACATTCATTCGCATGGATTCGTGTAGGTAAGTTATCTTGCATATATATCCCTCTAAAATAGGGAATCTGTAATTGCTCCACAAATTTTGATAGCTCAACATTACTTAAGGCGTGACGTGGTAGCTTCAGTGGGAGTTTTTTGAATACGGTTGTAAATATATACCTAACCCTCGTTTATATGGCTTTATGTATAAACCTTTTCCTAATGCAGCTGCTTCCATTGCTTGGTTGTGTCGTTTGGTTTCGTCTAACGTTTTTGTCGCAGCTTTTGCGTCAGTTACCGCTTTTGCGACTGCCGCAGCACCGCCACCTAGAGACCCTAAAGCTCCTAATGCTGCAAAGAGGGGAATAAGAATGCCGGACGGCATTATAACTGACACACCTGAATGCATTGCCGAAACCATCGCGGATCAGTTTGAGGAAGCATGCAGTTCTGAAAATTACCAGTCACCCTTCCGGGAAAGTAAGAGAGACCATGAGAATCCTCTCGACTTCCGTAACGACAGCATGCTTCCATATAATATACCGTTTTCCATGGCAGAATTTGAAGACGCCTTACGATGCTCAAAATCCAAGTCTCCGGGTTCTGACGCGATCCCGTACATTTTCATCCGACACCTTCCCCCGGTCGCTAAAACGTCTCTACTGAACCTGTACAACAAAGCTTGGTCGGAGAACACCTATCCCAGACAATGGAAAGAGGCGGTGGTCGTTCCAATTATAAAGGGCAGTAAAGATCCTCTGTCCCCATCTAGCTACAGGCCCATAAGTCTCATTTGTTGTATGGGCAAACTCTTCGAAAGGATGGTCAACAGCAGGCTTGTGTGGTATCTTGAATCAAATAATTGCCTTGTCGATCACCAAGCGGGATTCCGACGGTACCGGTCGACCACTGACCAACTGATGTACCTCGAGAATGTTGTACAGAGTTCATTTAGAGACAGACAACACACGGTAGCTCTTTTCTTTGACCTAGAGAAGGCATATGATATGACGTGGCGATACGGTGTGCTGCAGAAGCTGCATGATTGGGGACTGAGAGGATGCTTACCTCTTTTGGCAGACTACCTGAGCGATAGAAGCTTCAGGATTAAGTGCCGTAATTATTTTTCGAGGCCGAGGGTCATGGAAAACGGCATTCCTCAGGGTTCACCCCTAAGTGTCACTTTATTTGCAGTTGCCGTTAATGATATTGTGGCGAATATTGACGATAGGGTAAAAAGGTGCCTCTATGTGGACGATCTAGCAATATTCTGCTCAGGGTCCACCATCGGCCATATCTCAAGAAACCTTCAACCGGCTATGAATACCATAATTCAGAACGCCGAAAATACCGGTTTCAAGTTTTCATGGGAGAAGATGAAGTGCGTCCATTTTTGTCGGCTCAGAAAACCCCATTATGATCCAATTCTTTTCTTTAAAAATAACCCTATACCAACATCAAGGTCGGTCAAGTTCTTGGGCCTAATATTTGACGAGCAGCTAAGGTGGAAACAGCACATCGATGGTCTTGTTGATAGATGCAAAGCGACCATCAACATTCTTAAAGCGCTTGCGGACACCAAGTGGGGCGTTGACCCTGACACCATGTTGGACATCCATCGATCCCTTGTGCTATCTAGGGTGGATTATGGTTGCGTGGTTTACCTCGGCCCGCAAGTCTACTCTGAGGAGATTAGACCCAATACACCACAAGGGACTGAGATACTCCATAGGTGCTTTTCCTACCAGTCCCGTGAATAAAATATACTCGGAGTCCGGATTTCTCTCACTGTCACGCAGACGAGATGCATTTATTTGTAGATACGTTGCTGGAATAAGTGCTCAACCTAACCACCCAAACTATCACCTTATTTTCGGTGATCAGAGCGGATTTATCAATAGGCCCTCTATTACCAGACCAGTTGGTGCAAGAGCCTATCTACTGCTTAGCACTCTGCACATCAGCCTTCCACCAGTGCTACCCATAGGCCACGGAGAGGTTCCTCCTTGGACGATCCCAGAGGTTGAGATTTGTCTGCGACTCGCCGATTTTGTGAAAGAACACACGCGTGATGAAACCTACCAGACGGAACTGAGCGCTATTCTGAACAAATACCATAGTCCAACGGTAATTTACACCGACGGATCGCGTACGGAATCGGGAGTGGGATGTGCCATATGCATCGAGAGCGCAACACACGAGTGGACACTATCTCCAATGTGCACCATAGATAGTGCCGAACTCTACGCGATATGGCAAGCCCTGTTGTACTGTATGATGAGTCGCATAGGGACATGGTTTATTATCATTAGCGACAGCCTAAGCGCCGTTAAAAGCTTAAAGGTTCGTTATCCTCGCTATCCGTTCATCCAAAAGATTCAGGCGCTTTATAACCACATTATGGAGAATGGCAAAAGAGCGGTTTTCGTTTGGACCCCTGGTCACATAGGAGTAGGGGGCAATGTTTTGGCGGACACGGCAGCTAAACGAGCCACGAGAGGAGGACATGTGGATGTCCCCGAGGTGAGTCACTTAGACCTCAAGGCGGCTTTGACTACCGCGATAGGTAAAATTATGCGGTGGAAACCACCCCTACGTTTGAATAGAGCCGAACGTGTTAAAATCCATAGATTAAGGATTGGCCATACCAAACTAACACATGTCCACCTGCTACTCGGGGAAACTCTTCCAGCTTGCTTGACTTGTGGTGATCAGGCCTCAGTACAGCACATATTGTGCATATGTCCCGGACTTCACGCTATGAGACAATCGTACCAGCTGACAGGAGAACTAGCCGATATCCTAAACCAGCCGCAACATATAAGAAATGTAATTAGTTTTTTACAAGCCACAGACTTGTTTGACATGATTTGATCAACATTGCATAATGGGCCAATGACCTTAGTTGTCGACGCCTTTAAAAAAAAAAAAAAAAAAGAGGTATGAATCCCCCACGTTTTGGTATTGGCAATATTCTGCTCTTGGGTGACATAATTTTTTTGTGTTTTAGAGCGCTCAAGGCTTGCTGTATTGTCGCTTTTAAAGATGATCGAAGTTTACCACCAACACGACGTCGGGCTAGAAGGACTGCTTTGTTAAACGAAATTGCTCTGCGAGAATGCTTCCTTCGTCGTGATTTATTTCCCATTCCTAATTTCTTTTGTCCTTTCCGTGATTTGCCACTCATTCCCATTGTCCGTTTTCTTTTCATTATACCAGCTATGGTTAATGCAGCTGCCCTTTCTCCAAAGGTAGCGTCGGTAGAACGAAATCTGTTCCAAGCTTTTTGTTGTAAAGTCTTATCTGCTATGTGTCGTTGTCGTAGATCGTTTGACTGGGAGTATGCAATATCGTGTTCTTTACACGCTTCGTCCAATGCGTTAATACCTTTGTCGCCACGAGCTAATCGTTTTTGTAAACGGGTGCCTGGCCCACAATATCGATATCCGGGTATATGCAACTCCACGGGTAATTTATTTATTAAAGTATTAATTAATCCTGAACCTTTTTTTTTCCTCTGACGCTGGGATGTATACTTCATACCACACTGACTGACACTTCACTACTAAACTACTTTCTGCACGTGGTGTATATATATAGAAGCGTCATACAAGTCGTGGTTTAGTACCATAATGGGTGACATCCGTTTCATTCCGCAAGATACAGAATTACCTATCAAAAATTATGACATTACTCCTAACAAGGAGCAGTACTCTAAACACCGCAGTTTACTAAAAGGGGGATGTAAACGAGGTATAATCGTCGGACCATCTGGCTGTGGAAAAACCAATGTTATGATTAGCTTATTGGAACATCCAAATGGCTTACGTTTCGAAAATGTGTATATATATTGCAAATCTCTATACCAACCTAAATACCAGTACCTGCGGGAGTTACTGGCACCCATAAAGGAAATTAGGTATTTCGAATACAGTGATAATAGTGATGTTATACCTCCTAGTGAGTCCCGTAAAAATTCAATAATGATTTTTGATGATGTAGCATGTCATAAACAAAATGAAATTAGAGATCATTTTTGTTTTGGCAGACATCGAAATAATGATTGTTTCTATCTGTGTCAAACGTATTCTTCAATTCCAAAACAGCTTATACGTGATAATGCGAATTTACTTGTTCTTTTTCAACAAGATCACACTAATCTCAAGCATGTGTATGATGATCACGTTAATGTTGATATGTCATTTGATAAATTTAAAGACCTGTGTTGCTGTTGCTGGCGTGATAAATTCGGATTTCTTGTGATTGATAAAGAAAGCGATGTTAATAACGGTCGTTACCGTAAGAGATTTGACTGTTTCATTGCAGTATAAATAATCTACTAGGAATGTCAACGTACAGTCGTAATGGAGGAGCGCTTAGTACAAGACGTTTTGCGTGCTCGCAAGAGTGTGCAACAGAAATATGCTAGTTTGAAAGAAGATACTGCACTTACAGAACGTGCAATGGAGGTACACTTTAAACCTATTACACAACCATTAAAACAATTAATTACTAAAAATGATGGTTCTCTCATCAAAGCTGAACCTCTTACGCCAGAAGTCGGAAAAAAGGAGTCCATTGCACATGAAAATGAAGTATTTTTACATTATACACCGAAATCCTCTAGAATACGTAAGGAGCCGCGTACTATTGTTCCTGACACCATTCCCACACCTCTACAAGAATCTGTAATTGCTGATGTCACACATGACGACGAGGTGGAAATTCCTACTTTACAACAATTGAAATCGGAACTACTAGCTGCTGGATCTCAACCCGCCTTTGAAGAGTATCTTAATCAATACCAAGGATTAGCGAAATACTACGTCGAAGGTATCTTTAGAGATACCGAAGATGAATATGACTTAACGTACGGTGTGCATTTTATTCCTGAAGAAGAAAAATTGTTTATAGGCGATGCTGAACTAGATTTTGTTGGAGAAAATTTGCGAATCGCTCTTCCCGATGGATCATTCTTAGATTATGAGGGAACACCGGGATTATATGAACTACTTTTTAAAAAAGTTCCTACGGGATACAAAAAGAGGGATCTACAGCACTACAATGACATTTTGCGTCGTACGCATGCTGCCCGACGTAATTATAACCCTGATGATCAAATCCGAGGAACTAATAGTAAGAAGTACCTTGAAATCATTAAACCATTACTTCAGCCTAGAAAACGTTCTGCCACATCGTCTATTGCACCTCCAGCCACCAGATCTCGAACAACTTCTATATCCAAAAGAGGTGGTGGACTGCAGCTATTGCGATACAATAATAAACCTATTGAGTTTGTACCGTGGAATAATCCGAAAAAGTTAGTCGATTGGTTAAGGGAATTATTAGGATCAATGTCGGCAGGAAATACTAGCAATCACAACGAAATAATATATACAATTGATGAACTACGTAACGCAAAAGTAATAAAGTAACAGAACTTATTATAAACCTACCACTATAGTCATTTACTTTCATTGTTACTGCGACTATCACTAAAGATAGTACTATATGTCTACCAGTGATGCCAAGAGATAAATTTGGAGGCCATCTTCATCATCAAATGACAGTGGATAAATTTGGGAAACATATTGTTCATCATAGCGATCTGTCTTATGAAACTTTCATATCATTTTCTGGAATCGCCACAAAGAAGACAATTAGTATATCTACCGGTGTAGGTGATCAATATACCTATCCCTGTAACGACGGTACTATAGTAAATTGCAGGTGGAGTCATCCAACTCTTGAGCTTAACATAGATGGTACAACATTTGAGCTGGCAAATGATGTAATTGGTCAACCTCTTAAGAGGAACGATGTAATTCGTGTAACCATGCCGAGGTTTGTAAAGTTTTCAACTGCAACAATATTCAACGTAGAGTTCGTAGTAAAAGCCAAAGCACAAAACAAAAATGAGTAAAGCCGATGTTGTCGAAGAACTGCACAAACCTGCACAGTCGCCTATTCTTTTTTTAAATCGTGCAGAATCTCTAGCTAATTGTTCCCATTCTCCTTTTCGCGCATGCCTGTGAGCCAACTCCCATACTACTATGTAGTGAACTACGTTTTTGGACTCATTAATGCACACCTTCTTCACTGGGTGAGTCGTCATCTGATGGCTCAAAATTCGGTAAATATCTTTCTATTTCGTGCATAAATTGCTCCAATGATATTTCTTTAAGGTCTTCTATTAATCGCTTTATACAACAAATGCACTCTATATCATCTACATGCGATGTTAAGTATTTTTCACAAAGGCGTATTCCTCCCCCATACTTATTAACTAGATTATTTAAATAGTCATCACTAAATCTACCCATTCCATACACTTTTTCATGATCAGCATCGAATTCTAATGATTGTAACTGGCATATTAGTCTTTGGACTGCACTAACACAATCTACAGCTTTAGGCTACGACTCCGCACTATAACACATCCACATATTGACTAACATCTAATACTATCCCTATTGACTACAAGCGCGTTACCCCCCCCTTTCAGTTATAGGTTTGGCAAGATCCATATCCATATATAGTTTCTCCTTAGCAAATTCTTCCATTTCCAGAAGGCAGGCTATGTTGACCTCAAATACATCATGCAATGGACCTATAACTTGGTGAATGTTACATTCAGGAATTGTTGCTGCCGACTTTATTAGGTTTTTATAAAACTCTGGAAAGTTCACAGTATCTGCCAACTCCAATCGGTAATATATTATCTTCAAAAGCTTCCATAACTGTTCTATAGACTCCCATCCTAAATAGACATCAACTTCTTCACTATCACAGAGGCGTATAATTTTTTTCTTGTTAATATTTTCGTACGAGACAGTCTTCGATCCCAGTTTGGTAGGTAACCATGTTCCTTCAGGACTGTAGAAATAATTAGTAATTACCCTTGATTATCCATAAGTATACGCCATTACTGCTTGTCAAACACCACTCCATCACTCTTCGATCCACCGAGTTTTACGACTGGCTCAAATCCAAATTTGGGTGATAGACCGACACTAACAAACTTTGTTTTACTTTTATTTAAGAAATAATGCACATTATTAAGCAAAATATCGCAATATTTACTTGAACTTATAGCACCGATAATCTTCGCCTTTTCTATGGCTTGACGTAATATGTTATCCATTATTTACGATACTGGCTTTACATACATTCCTCTCTTTTATATATGACACTCTCCCACTATGTGTCCGCCTCAAGGCTACTTACGTGACCTAAGATTATACCACACATTGTTTCAGCAACCTTAGCAGTGACACCTTTTCAAGGTTTGCTTGTCGTTCAAGACTGTTACTCATTTTGTTTTTTCCAACCTTGTATTCACCACTACTTCAAGGATTCCTAGGCATACTTATTTCCAAGGTTGTTCCCCGTTCCACTTTACCACAACAAGGTCACTACACAAGGTTACATACCCCCACTTAGTATTATTCGTATACTTAAAGGGAGGGGGTTTTACATATACCATAGTTACCGATCTTCACTATGTCAGTTACTCCAGTGCAAGACGATTGGAAGACTCCTGAAGTGTACCAACCACAAACCTTATTTCAAATTAGTACGCGACGGACATGTTAATCAATTCCGAACTGGGTAAATTTTGAAAAGAAAGGAATACTACCGCCTTCCATAACATCAGTAGTGCGTATGCAATATGAAGATGTAAAGTGGGATTCGGCATGGTTTGACACCTTGGGCAAGCGAATCTCTGACCACGTCTCGGGGAGTAGTTTGAAAGATTACTCTCACATAGTTGCGTTGTACATTCGCTACCATCTGCTTGGTGGTATGTGTTTATGTTATGCATGTTACTCCACGTTGAAACTAGGAGATTACCGCGTGGTGGACCACCACACCCATATGGAGCGATGAACAATGTTGTACTACCTTTCACATGATGAATACTGGTGCTCATCATGTGGAGCGCCATTAACCACTTTATACGATGTTTATGATGATGATTCTTGTTATTTGTTTGAGGAAGTATGTTATGCTGATTATTAATACTTTGTTTTGCTGTCTATATATTGTATGTAATAAAATATTTTATGCCAGTCGCTTAGTTTATCCTCTAGTGAAAACATGTGCGACGTGCCACCGAACTTTTATTATCCTCAGTATTACAATTGTTTCGATAAACGATTACTAACGTATAGAGCATGGTCAGGGGTTCACTCACCCTCATCGCTTGCTGCAGCAGGATTCATTTCCACATCTTCAGACGATACGGTTGAATGTTTCATGTGTGGGGTTAGAATAAACCGATGGGAGCCAGATGTCAATCCGTTACAGGAGCATCTCCGATGGGCACCACACTGCACGTATGCCCAATTACTTGCACCACGCAGATGTAATGACACAGAAGTCGAGAGGACCTTTTGCACGTGTACTAAATCAAAATGTTTTATTCCTAAAGAAAATCATATATCTGAGTAATACATTTGTACATGTTTCTACATTAATTAAATATATTAGCATATCGTTTTCTTTTATTTTGTGAGTGAGCAAAAAGTGGGCTAGAGTAGCAACCAGGTTACACGGATGTAATTGTGGAACACGAATAGGTCGCACGGATGGTCTGGTAATTGTGGAACAGGAAAGCGGGGTTTGTGACCTTTGTTTTGTGGTAATGATAGGTCGCACGGATGGCCTCGTAATTGTGGAACAGGAAAGCGGGGTTTGTGACCTTTGTTTTGTGGTAATGATCGGTCGCACGGATGGCCTCGTAATTGTGGAACAGGAAAGCGGGGTTTGGGGCCTTGGGTTTGTGGTGATGATAGGTCGCACGGATGGCCTCGTAGTTGTGGAACAGGAAATGTGGTGGTGGTGTATGTGTGCTGGTAAAGTCTCCAAACATACCTACTCAAACAGCAATCCCGACTTAAGTGCTATAATCCCAAAAAATCATAAATGGGGTTACACAATTTTGACACAATTGGTGTCAGTGGTACAGTCTACAATTTTGACATATATGGTGGCCAAATTAGACCAAAACCTGGACATCGCGATGTAGGATGCAGTTCAGACATAGTACTCCAGTTATCATCAGTAATTCCGGATAACAAAAACTGTTTGTTATCCTTTGATAACTGGTTTACCTCGCCTTTACTATTTTTCGAACTGCAGAAACGTGGAATAGGTGCTATTGGGACAACACGAATCATCAGATTTCCAGGTTGTACCTTCAGTTCTGAAGTGCCGAATCTACAAGTTTGGTTAAAAGATGGGACAGAAGACTGAAGCGGAAAGTGTCAATAGTAAAACCAGCCACAATTGACATGTATAATCATTTCATTGGAGATGTCAACCTCTTAGATGGCAATATTGCCTATTACAGGATTGGAGGTCGGTCCAAAAAGTATTACATGCATTTTCTCTATCATCTAATAGATATCATGACTGTCAATGCATGGAATCTTTACAAAATAGGTAGCAAAGGTATCAGTCTTGCAAAGGAAGATATTCTTGATCAAATGAACTTCAAGGCTGCAATTGCTAACAGTTAATGCTTGCTAGATAAAATTATTTTGAAAAAAAGAGCAAGGCCAAGCAATGGGTTGGACCCTATAGCTATACTTAATGAAACGAACAAAAAGAAAAGAACTGCAGCACCAATCCCAAATTTTGACATTATAAGAGGTAGGGCAGATCATTTGGCTGAGTTTACGAACAAGAGATTGAATTGAAAGCACCCTCTATGAAAACAGGTCTCTTCAGTCCAGTGCTAAAAATGTGAGGTGCATCTTTGTTTGAGGAAAGATAAAAACTGTTTCACATCATTTCATATGTGAATATTAAACATATATCTTTGCATTTTTGGATATTCTTTGTAAAGCCTGATACATATATCAAAAATAATATATAATAATTTTTGAAAAACAATTATTTCGAAAAATTTGAAATACAAATTTTAGATATCTAGTAGTTAAAAGAAAGCTTCTAACAAGAACAAAGATTTTTTTTAAACAAAAATTCAGGCATAAAGGGGATATGTGTGTTTTTCCATTAATACTTTTATCGGATTTATGCCATAATTTCTTTCGCAATCGCCACCCCTTATTAGTAAACTATAAATGATAATAATTGTTATTTAATAGATTGAGATAACTGATACCTTTTTTTTATGATTGTGGACCTACACAGGCTAAATTAGGCTTATCGTGCTAAAGCACTCAGGAACACTTAGTAGGATGGATAGAGGGATAACGAATTGCCAATAGATGCCTATGAACAGCTACCTTAAATTTTCTCATATCATAAGTGAGAGGAAAACAGGAACTAGGGAAGTTTTATTCTTATTTTGGGTATTTGGCAATACAAGAATAACTTGTAGATGTCTAATCATTAACAACTTATTGGTGTTAAATAAGTGCCCATAACGCCTATACATTAATTTGATAGGTCCGAAGTTTAATAATGCAGAACTGGATGCATACACTTTTTTATAGTACTTAATTTATGATTGTTAATGAAGTTCAAAATTTCTCTACTGAAATAAAAGGTTTAGAATTTTACTTTAGTTGGTGTATTTCAGTAATTTATGTTCATTTCATTTGGTTTAATATATTTCACGTTATACCATGATATGTAATACAACGGTTGTATCTAAGTGTTTATCTGCATAATAGTGTTAATCATAACGAGTGCGACTAGGGAAGATATTAAAAACGGTAGACAATATTCAACATTGGGAGTGCACCACATATCTTGAATATTATAAACGCCATTTGATTTATATTTGGTATACGTATCTAACACCTAAATGAACACAATACAGTATTTCAGGTAATGTTCGATAATTCCTGGAACACTATTTACAATTACGTTAGTGGTTATCTGGCACTGAATTTTTTCTTATGAAGTATTATTTGATTTCGGTGTCACAGCAAATGTTTTGTTTTATAAAACTTCTTTCAAATGGCGAATCCGACTCTATTTTTAATAATCACATAATCAGAATTTTCTGGACACTCTAGAGGACTAATCTTTCATGAATGATGTTCCGTATAAGTAATACGGGCTTCGGTATGTTTTCTTTCTTGTTTACTTGGAGTGGAGCTAAGAGCCCTATTCTGTTACAAATTGTTTAA
Organism: Vesta saturnalis; assembly: GCA_036346205.1. Classification (NCBI taxonomy): domain Eukaryota; kingdom Metazoa; phylum Arthropoda; class Insecta; order Coleoptera; family Lampyridae; genus Vesta; species Vesta saturnalis. The sequence continues at coordinate 122,326 of JARFJB010000106.1, forward strand.
TCCCATGTAAATGCACTTAAAGCAACAGTGTATATTTTCATCATCAGGCAATCACGTTTATTTAGACACATGACCACTATATCGGCACTTACTTGAGATTACTGCACACATTTTTCATGATGACCCTTTACCAAATTATCCCAGATGTCGGTCTGGGTTATACTTATTATGATAGTATATATATATATATATATATATATATATATATATATATATATATATATATATATATATATATATATATCTTATACAGTTTAAAATGTCACTCTGTACCTGTTGACCTTAATGAAAAAAACATTTTGTATGTATGGAAGAGGTACCACTCCATACGCTGCTTTTGAAGGTGTATAGACGAGTATTTTAATTTATATATAAATGCTATATATGTAAATGTGTAAAAATAGAAAAAATAACAATAATGAACCTGTCTGGTACGAAGACCACTGCATCTACATACAGATTGTGGCAAAAGACGACAAATACGACTCGCCTCAAACTCAAAGAAGCCACATACATCGCATTTAAACATTCATTAATAGGATTAAACTTTAATACTTAAAAGCTGTAATGTATAATTCGAAGCTAAAGTGAAATTTTCTGATCAGTCTGGTTCATTACGCTATTTTCAATCGATCCTTAAATTCGAAAATAAGCAAACACTTATTTCACTTATCCGAAAAGGTATAACCAGTTAGGCACACAATTGACACAAATAAACAACAAAACAAATGAAACAGTATATATATATATATATATATATATATATATATATATATATATATATATATATATATATTGACAAATTCCGTATGTAAATATATATAACGTGGTTTAAAAAAGAACCATCAAACACATCAATACGTAAAGACTAAAATTCCTCAATTCCTAAAACTAAAAACAACAAAATAACTAAATTTCGATTACCTTTTTTCTTTGAACCGTAATTAATGCAACAATAACAAAAAAATAACGTACTTAAAGGATAATTGTACTTGTCTTGGTTCAATAAAATTTAAATCTAATTCTTACGTATTACATTAATAAATCCACTTTCGGTGCGGTAGTTGTAGTCCATATGATCTGCTTTCGGTAATCCTTTTTAAATTCTTAGATGCACTATGCACAAAACACAACTGGTAGCCGTATTCGCCCTACGCACTCTTCTGTAGTACTCACTGACGCAGTGTCTATGATTTTTTCACTCGCATACCGTGAATAGAGGCTCTCTAGCCTGACATCACATCACCATATGCTGTGATGTTTGCCCTTCACAACGTTTACCACAATGATAAATGGTTACTTCCATATACACATTTAAGTTCTTATTCGCTTTTATACAATCAATTTGGTATTGCTAATGGTTGTACACATTCAATGTCAATGATAATCACCAATAACTTAACTAAATTTTACAAATTTCTCTTTCGCTCACTCAAATGGTTACCTTCGGTTCTCTTCATACCAATATTAGGTCACGCGTGCCACAATTGAACACTAATAACAAAATTGTTACGTGCAAGTTTGTACTTTGTCCACTAACTTGGCTTTGGCTTTGGCTTTGGCTTTACCTTTGCATTTGGCTTGTTTCTTCTTGCTTTGATCTTTAACTATTGCTTATGAATTTCTTTCTTTGCTAGCTTCAATGTTACTTTGCTTTGCTTATCAATTTAGGCTCTTGCTATTGACTTTCTTTCATTTATTTACTATTGCTTTGCTTTTTTACTTTGCTTTCTGCTTTCTCATTTCTCTTTTCTTTCTTTCTACTTTGGCTTTACTTTTGACTTTATCTTTGCTTTTACTTACTTTCTTTGCTTTACTTTCTATTTTGGCTTTCTTTTACTTTCTTTCTTATCTTTTGGCTTTTCTTTGCTTTGGCTTTCTTTACTTTGCTTTCTTTTATTGCTTTACTTTATTTTACTTTTTTTACTTTCTTTTTTCTTTCATTTCTTTCATTCTTATTTCTTTTGCTTTCTTTTTTCTTTGGCTTTGGCTTTCTTTTTTTATTTGGCTTTCTTTTCTTTGCTTTGGCTTTATTTCTTTCTTTCTTTGGCTTTTCTTTCTTTGGCTTTGCTTTATAGCAAACCAGTTGGATGTTCTTATAAGGTGATCATACATTAATTTTTCCGCAACCTGATGGACCGACGATTATACCTCGTTTACAACCTCCTTTTAGTAGACCACTATGTTTTGAGTAGTGACTATTGTTAAAAGTGATGTCATAATTTTTTATAGGTAATTTAGTATCTTGTGGAATGAAACGGATGTCACCCATTGTAGTACTGAACTATAACTTTTATGGTGGTAATATATGTATATACATACATACATATATATATATATATATATATATATATATATATATATATATATATATATATATATATATGTGTCATACGCATTAAATACGATATTGCATACTCCCAGTCAAACGATCTAAGGCATCGCCACATAGCTGATAAGGCTTTGCCACAAAAAGCTTGGAATAGATTTCGTTCCTCAAACGCCACTTTTGGAGAAAGAGCAGATGCATATTAACCATAGCCGGTATAATGAAAAGAAAAAGAACAATGGGAATGGGAAGCAAATCATGACGTAGCAAGCGTTCTTACAGAAACAGACCAATTTCATTCAACAAAGCAGTCCTTCTAGCGGTCATCGTTAAAATCTACGATACAACAGGCCTTAAACGTTTTAAAACATAAACAAATCTTGACACTCAAGAGCAGAATATTACCAATAAAGAAACGTGGGGGATTCATTCGTATTATTCCCCTATTTGCGGCATTAGGGGCTTTAGGTTCTTTGAGTAGAGGTGCAGCCGCGGTTGCAAAAGCGGTTACTGATGCAAAAACCGCGTCAAAAGCATTAGAAGAAACCAAACGACACAATCAAACAATGGAAGCAGTTACCTTAGGACAAGGCTTATATATAAAACCATATAAGCGAGGTTTAGACCAACATCTACAACCATATTAAAAAAACTCCCACTTAAGTTACAACGTCACGCCTTAAGCAACGTTGAGCTATCAAAATTTGTTAAGAAATTCAAAATCCCCTACTGTAGAGGGATATACATGCGAGATAGATTACCTACACGACTTCATACGAATGAGTGTAGTATTCTGAATCTAGATGATCAAAATAACATGGGAACACACTGGACGGCTTACATCAAGCGTTATAGGCATATTACATATTTTGATAGCACATGACATATTAAACCACCATTAGAATTAATTTGCCGCGTATCTAACCACCACGCCGCACAAAATAGGAGGAATGAGTGGGCTTGACCAAAACTCACTGTCGGAAGACCGCAGAGCACTCGCATTGCATGGTTGTTTTGGAGGTATCGACACTATAGTTGAAGTGAGAATTTGGTTGAAGAGGAAAGAATCGAAATGGACACCACAAGATTTGAAGAGAAGAAAAATGGAAAAGACGAAGGTTGATATTTCTTGGAAGAGGGAGAACCTGCAAAGCTTGAAACAGGTAGTAAGTAACAGGAATAATAGGTAAGTGAACAATTCCCTCAACCAACGTAAGTTTATTTACTTTCTGGAATTCTCACAATTCACACCAGAAAAAAAGATGTAAATTAAAATACGTTTACGAGGGCAAGTCGCGAACTTGCATTTAGGTTGCCAAAATTTATAAAAAAAATGAGTATAAGTTACATTAAAATAAGTATACGAGGGCAAGTCGTGGGCTTGTTCTTACGGCCACAGTAATTTATATTTTAGGATACCAACTCAAACAATACTCCTTCCGGCCGACGCAAGATCTTACGTAGCTTAACCTCAAAAGGCCAATTCAATAAAGTTATTAAATCAATTACTTATAAGAAAGAAATAATTAAATAATTCAACTTGCCTTTCGTTTAACAAAACTGAATACAAACCCCGATTTGATTAAATTATATAAATGCAATTGGAAAAGCTTGTTCAGTCCCAATTTTATTTCAAGAAACAAAGAAAATTGTAATTAAGCAATTTAAAATTAGAAACAGAAATTGGCCCGAACAACCTTATCTATATTCGCGTAAAGAACAGAATATTATGTATTTGGGCTACCAAGTAATTTATTTTTATTTATTTGAGATTCAGTATTACATCTGGTATACATAAAGAAGTTACATCTGATATAAGCATAAAAGTTGCAATACTACTACTGCGCACAACCGAATAACTAGTAGTACAAAAGTAATTATTCAAAATTGTAGGTTATACATGAGAGCTCGCTAAGGGCGTGACACTTAAAACTAACATTAACAAAAATTATTCAAAACGTTGATTGTTAAGTGTGCGTTAAAATCTTAAAGAATGAATGAATTAACATGTAGCAGATCTACATCAGAGAAATTGTGTTGAAAATTAGCTGAAATAAGGTATCAAAATAACACCGAACTTATACTACAGGAACTATGTTTAACAAATACTTGTTGATATAATTAATATAAATATATTTAATTTCCTTGTAGGCAATCGTAACCTGTTGCAGGCAATTTAGATACGGGTCTTCTTCAGAGGTAAAAATGTTTGCCAGCTGCTTGTTAACTGAACTGAGGTATAGAGTACTTCTTTTGGTTATAGAGAGCAATTTATTTATACATGCAAAAAAAAGGAAAGAGCTGACCAGTGTTTGCGAATGCTTATGTGTTCTTCAAAGCAACCGAGCAACGAGCAAGCAATCCCCAGTATGTGAACTACAGATCGCAGTTTATCAGCAACACAATCCAAGCAATAAGCCAACGAGATACAAAACAGATACTCTTGTTACATCAATCAAGACAACCAAATGTAAACATGAACTTGGATGCAATCATAACGATAGGGTTATATGGACACTTCAACAGATGCACACCCAAATATGTAGAAACGCAGGTATATACAACTCAAGTTAGTTGCTAAAATGAAAGTAAAGGATGAAAACGATGTTTATTCAAGATAAGGTGTTACCTTTAAGATCGAATACGAGCGGTAGTTTAAATTTCTTAAACAATTTGTTACACTTATTTCTTTGAAGAAGTAATGTGATGTTCTTTTACGTGTGAAACCTGAGAGACATGTTCTAATTAAAAGGGGGTTAACAAGATCTAATAAGGCTTACCAAAATGTGTAGGTCTACCGAAATATTTCTTTACAACCGCCTTAAATGACGATTATATCAGTTTTATACAACAAAGCGATATTACATAATGAAAATTTTCCATAATAATGATACCTAGCATCTAGTAAATAGAAACAAGTAAATTTCCTAGAGACTTTCCACCCATCTACAGCAATGGCGATTTTGAAAAGACAGCCAACGCCCCAAGAAACAATTTTACAACTTCGTTTGTTATCTGATTTAAACATTGTTAAGAGATGTTTGTTTTCAAAAATAAAGCGTGATAAGTAAGATGCAGTTTTGTAAAGGGTATCACCATCTAGTGGTGATTTAGCAAAGTGACAGGATAAAATGTAAGAATGTTGAAAATAACCGTAACTTACGTTCATCTCAGAGATGGCGCTTTAGGTATTAATTGAAGTTAAATTTTGTAAAAACGAGTAAACTTTTAAAATACAGAAGTAGATACGAGAGAAAAATAATTTTATAAAATGTAGGAGCGTACGTCATAAAAGAAAATCATATGTGAAGTAGCAGTTAGCTATAGTACAGGAATAATTTTGCATATCATTTAATCCATCATAATCATTAGTAAAATCCTAAATACAGAAATTTTAAATCATTTAGTACAGAAAATAGGAACTAGTAAGCTTAAACCTTATTACTAAATGTTTAAGTCACAGATACTTATTTAAGGTAGCTTTTAGAAACAGTAATTAGATAAAATGATGCAATCGATCCTATATCGATTTTTGCACGTTACAGACTCACTAGTTTAAAAGTGATGGTAGCAGAAACACTATTGACTATAACGATACCAAGGTTCAACACTTCAATACATACAATTGAAGTCATTTGGTCTTACGATTTTTTAATTTCCTGGCGAACGATAACACTATGAAAGCAATTATGAAAGCAAGACATGGTATTAACTTTAATGTAGAAAATTCTAAAGGACCTATGCTGGGATTTAACAAAAATGTTTACAAAGGTTATGAATTGCATACCTCTGAAAATCCTATTAAAATTATTAAGATTAGTTCGTTAATTATCGATTGCAATATAACAAGTGGAAGTTTTAAAATGGAGATGCTTCACATATTATTCATCAATTTTTTCCAAGTGTATCAGCGGGATACAACATAATTGAATAACCCCCACATGTCATCTATTTACCTATAAATACATCTACCATTTCAACCATATCACTTAAAATAGTAGACCAAGACGGAGACCTTATCAATTTTAACGGTGAAGTCATAACGATAGGATTACATTTGAAGGAAAGATGGTGACTCGGTATAACACATGTGCGTGTAACCATAGCAAGGTGAACTATAAAAGATCGAAGTGTGGAAATGCGAGAGTCAGTAAGCGGTCAATCCTCAAAGCCTTGACAGCGCAGAATAACGCATACCTGCAACGTCTTGGTTTCATAGTAATGCAATGAGTATATTAAACGTAAACAAAAAAGTTGTTGTTAATAATTCTATAGTAAATTCCGAACTTCACACCCATCAACCATATACTACCAGATTTGGAAACAATGATGAAATTCAGAGTACCCATTCAGGAATACACCGCGCGGTTTGCTAATAATGGCATTGTATTCAGTGAAATTAGATACGAAATGAATGGAATAGTGGTAGATTCTGTGACGAAGGTTGGATTAACGTCTACAATGAATGGATTGGTATCATTGACAGCCAACGACCTCGCTCGTCATGAAAATACAGGTTGGTTTCCTAACTCAAATAGCACACTAACAAATTAGTTAAGGTATTTTAATGCTTGTGTCCCTTTGCGAATGCTACTTGGCTTTGCGGAAGACTACACTACAGTGATTTTGAACATCAGACCAGAATTGGCTTTAATTCGCAGTAACATTGATACCGATGCAGTAATTTCAACTGCTGCAGATGAAGCACTAAAAGTTAACATAGATAAAATATTGAGTTGGTTAGATAAGATTAAGACAGGGATTGGAGAGTATAAGCTTGTAATTTCTTTAGAACAGTTTGAGATCAATTACGGCACATTTAAAATGCATTTATTTGATGTAATTTGGTAAACGATTGCAAGAAAGTGGATTTGTTTTGTTTGAAACAGACTTAATAAGATTTGTACAAGTTGGTTCATTCATAAAAAGCATTGTGCTACATAAAAATATGTCAGGAAGGTTAAATAAAGTTATATCTGTAAGTACGATTAAGTTCGTAGATATTGTTTCACTAAATTTACAGTTCACAAAAAGTATTTTGGTAATTGGGTATTTTACAGGTGTTTAACACACAGTGCAGAGTTATGTTTATATTAGGGACATATTATAAGTAAGGTAGAATGCAGGAAAGATGTAAAAATTCGAGAACGGGTTACAGTACGAGCATGATTTAATTATTACTCACAATATGAATGAAAGTGGATGTGCGACAGACAAAGTGGTGCATAGTAAACATTAAGCAAAATGTAGACAGCAATTTAACATAAAGAGATTTGCATGCAGATACATTTTTGTGTAAGATTTTTGAAGAAATGTGTTAAACAATATGGTTTGTTAAAATTTAAACGATACAAGTAAAGTGAACATTGAAAATACTAAAGACAGATTTTATAAGTTGTGTGAATAACATTTTGATTAATTTGGACGTTAATTACGCAAATTATTTGAACATTTAAATCAAGTTAGGTTAAGTTTTTAAATTTAAGGTTTTTGCAAATTTATAGGTTTTAAAAAAGAGCTTAGAATAAATTGTTAATGTAATTAGTAGGAGGTTTTCCTCTTTTATGTAATTTACTTTGTAAAGTTATTTGAACATAAATTTAGTGAAATGGGGTTAACTAACAAATTTCCCATTGAATTTTCCTTAAATTTAAAATTTTGGACATATAATAAATGTTTTAGAACATATAAGGGATCCTGGACCAGTTCAAGGTCACCCATGTAAATCTTATGGGATTTATTTCAAGGTCAAGTGAGTTTTTCGTTATGCCAGAACGGTCCACGTCTCAAGCATGCTTGTGGTTTTTTGGGATTTAAATTTTAGTCTTTCGGCCTTTGGGTTTAAAATGGGGAAGTTTTGGAATCTTTCAAAATTTTAAAAAGGTTAAAGGTTTTCAAAAAAAAGTTTGAAAAGCTAAAATAGAAGTTGCAAGGTAATCATTCTTAGAAATCTGAAAGTTTTTGAGGAGGTTAGCAGTTTTGAAAGGATGCATGTTTATAATAAAATTCTCCGTGATTGCATGATTCAGTAAACTTTTATTGCTAGAAATGGTGAAAGTAATAAGATTGATAAGGAGAGAAAGAAAGAAAAATTATTAAGTATTGATGAGAAAGAAAAGGGAGGTGTTAATCAAGGAAATAAAAAATTGAGGTAGATTTAGATTATGAGCTAAAAAAAAATGATGCAACTTCAGTGAATGTGCCATGAAAAGGTGCTAAATAATAATTACATGTATGTTATATTGCATAAGGAAAAGGCACTTCATTTGAAAAAATAAATTGTGTTAGGCATAAAGAAAGAAAAAGTGAAATTTTGTTTTTTTAATTGAATTATATAATATATATATATTAAAGTTTCTTATCATGACTTAAATTATACAAATTATGTAGGAAGAAATGACACATAAAATTTATATATTTATATTTATTTATAAATCACAATCCTTTACCCAAAAATTCCAATTTTTGTATATAAACAAGTAAGAGCGCAATTAGCAGTCCAAAATTCTCAAAACTAAAAATGTAAAAAAAAATTTTCAATGATTAATGACAAAGTTTGTAGTTTGATATGTAATTGAACGTTGAATGCTTAATAAATCACAACTCGATAATCCTTTACCCAAAAATTCTGAATTTTCGTATATATACCCAATAATAAAGCGAATTATAGCAGTTTCAAAATTTGAAAACACAAAAAAAAAATGTGATAAAAAAATGTGATGGAACAATTCATGTTAATAAAGTACTACTGAAATTGCTTAATAAATCACAACTCGATAATCCTTTACCCAAAAAAATTTGAATTAAAATTTAAGAGCCCAAAGATAGAACTAAAAAAATTAGGAAAAAAAATTGAAGGTCCTTTTTACTATTAAATCATTTTCCCAAATAAATCAAGCACCAATATGAAATATGAAAATAAAATAATGTTAACTAATTTGTAAACTATTTTTGGTTTTTTCTAAAATAGATTTTAACGATTTTACAAGAAATAAATAATAAAAGCTCACAATGAATCTTTAGACATCTTAATATAATAAACAATTCAACTTAAATGGATTGTACTCGTAATGAGTAAAAACATGCAATTGCAAAATTCCCATTAGTATTATAAGTATGGTTTGTAATATGATATTCAAGTACTGTACTAGAATGGAATGCATAATTGCAATTATTGTTTGTAAACGATAGACGTACTTGAACTACGAAAGTGATGTATGTTTGAAAGTGTGGATGTAAGAAAAGATGTAACATATCTATGGAAGAGATAAAAACGAGTCGACGAGGACGTCCTCCGGGGTTAGGAGGGATGAATTAGTAAAGTCCTAGAAAATGCGCTCTTAAAAATTTAAATTTTCGTAATTCCGAGAAAAAAAATTTTTTTCAACGCAGTTGTGTTTAGAAGTGGTAATCTATCATTTGATGTAATAATTTTTCCAAAATATGAAAAATTACACTTAAATTGCCCAATTCCATTTTGAAACAACAAAAAGCACTTAAAACAATTTTTACTTACGTAAGCTCAGAAGAAACATATGCATGCCATTTATCCATTTAATGTATCTAAATGCTCTTTAAATTACCAAATTCAATTTTAAAACAACACTTAAAACATGACTTGTAATTTTCGGTGCAGCGTTAATAATCATTTAGGATAATGAACGCAGTTTTTTGCTGAAAGCATTTAGCGAACATTCTATTTCTATGTCATCAATTTACATTACAACTTTTAAACAGGATTTGTAAAATATTGAATCAATTGTGTCATTTGTGTTGCATAAATACATGCTGTAAAGTTTTCAGATTTACATGCATTTGAGAACTGTTTAACTTTTATTTAACAAGCTTTCTTTTAACTGTATTATATTTTCACACTTTCTTTATATGCTTTATATGCTTTATATTCTTTATATATGATATTTTGCAATAACCTTCTTAGTGTATTTTAAGTTATTATTTTATAATTACAAAATTAATTGAAATTAAATTTTGTATTCAGCACTTACTCAAGGATTCAATTATTTCCTTAACTTATTATAAGTTAAAATTTGTAACGCACATGCAATTAAAATTTGCAAAAGGACTGCTTTACTTTGATGCAGAAATTTATGCATGAGTAATCAGACTTCAGATGTTTTAATTTCACTTTTCTAGCGCAATTGACTATCACTCAAATTTTTTAGCTGTAGTAAAATTTTTTGGATAATGGGAATAATTCATGAAAAATAATAAAATATAAAACAATTTACATTTATTTTGTATAATGAAAAGATACAATAAATTCCAAAAACATCACAATCCATTTCCAACGTAAATATATTTTCAGTCTTTAGTATATTTTGCCGCACAAAAATTTGATTAGCCTTTGTTCTTTTCAGTTTTCCCTCGCCCACACCACCTCACTATTAAATAGTCATTTGAAGTTTCGCAACCACCGAATACTTGTTTCCCTAAACTTGAAGGGTGGTGGATCTGCTCATAATCCTGCTGTGAGGTGCCCTTCTATAAGAGTCAAATTTTTCCTCCATATTGCAGGTTTCCAACGGTGGTGGTTGTGGGGTGTTGCTATAACCGTGGTTGCTGGTGTTATGCTGAAAAAATGAATAATTTTATTTGTACTAAAATTCTTGAATTAATAAAAAACTATAATATTAATTAAAAAATTGTACATACCTCTCGAAATACTTCGAAAATTCATCCTCTACATCACTATCCCTATGGAGATGATGGGGATGTCTCTTCAATGCTGGTTGCTTTAATTTATGATGGGGATTCTCTTTGAATGCTAGTTGTGCGGTGTTTTTGATGGCGCACCAAAACATCATGTAAAATACAAGGTTTTGCCTGTCTTTTTAGTGAAATTTAGATCGTTTACTGGATGAAGCCATTACTAATGGTGAATAATTAATGAGTATTCAATTAAAACTTTAACGTTATTTGATCTGTTAACGTTAAAAATTGATAACAATGGAAGTTTAGTACAATGACCTGGCAAAAAGGTGATACATGAGTCATGAGAACAGTATTGATGTCAAGGTTAATATATTTCCCAGTAAACGCTAAAATGCAATCTATGCACACTGAAGCTCTTGCAACAAGTTATAAAGTTTTGACCTTGAATGCTGGGTTTATATTATATAAAGGAGATAAAGAGCAGTTTTTACCAGTCAGTATATTGCACTCACGACTAAATTGCAATTGTATACCTAAAGTACTTCTATAGTTACTTAAATTTTAATTTTTACATATCAAATAAATATAATATTTGTTTCCATTACATATAATCGTGCTTCATATTTTCTTGCAGTGTTGGATACAGTTTTGAAGGTAACTATGAGTAAGGTATACCCAGTAGTGATATTGTTAATTTAACAAAAATATTATTCCATTGTTGAAAACCAAAATGAATTTGTAAAGCACATCCGTATAATTAACACTAATATTAAGCTATTGCGGATATAATTCAAAATAAAATTTATTTAGAGACATGCGAAAATTTGCTTAAACTCGAAAGTAATTTATCATTGTAAAGTGTTATCTTATAAGAGTTAAACAGTTAAAGACGCTTCAGAGAAAACAGGTAGTGGAAATGTTACTAAAAAGCGTACCGCAAATTAAGTTGGTACTCTTAGATTCATGTTTAATGGTAGGTTACTTACGGAATTATAGTCAATATAGCAAACATCAAGGACCCTCTTATTTTTTACAAAATGCATACAATAGTTTTGCCGAAAGGTTAAATAATGCTAAGGCAAACGATGCTAAAGGTCAATGTTTTTAGTCTGCAATTTCATGCAACCTCAAAATCATTTATTGAGTTGAAGACTTTGCCATAAAAATTATGTCATCATATTACCACCAATTTGCGTAGTGGTATAACAATAACGTTTATTACAAATTACAAAAATTAGAGGAGTTTTCCGAAAGGGATTCTGGTTGGGCATTACATGAAGTTTTACATTTAAAGGTGAATATTAATAGCTATACTCCATTTAGAGGTGGCCTTTCAACTTACGTTAAAGTTCCTTACTTCATAGCAGTAAAGCATGCGGTAGTGAATGTTAAAACGATGACGAGTATGCTTCCTGTGGGCCGTTGTTTCGGCATTATACCCAGTGCAACTTCATTCAGATAGAGTTTACAGTTATCCTCATTTTAGAGATGTTTTGAATTATGTTCAATTCCCCCATTAAAATAGATGATGTAAAAAATTTGAAAAATTAAACAACCTCTCCATTAATTTGTTTTTATTCAGGGAAAGGTTATTACCGCTAGTATTAAGTGTAAATCAAGAAAATAGTGTCAGGAACCTATAAATCTTTTAGTACTTTCCCTAATTATCATTCTGGGTTCTACTGCTGATGCTATTAATACAAAAATAATACTGTTTATCATTTCCGTGGATTAAAAATATGTCAGCTCTTTTTCTAAACAACTATCAATAGGGGGACAAAATTTATTTGTTATCATGTTGAACCATTTTCTTCAGATCACCTTCTACAAAAACATGTCACTCTCTGCCATCAACTTAATCAATGTTCAGTCAGGATGCCTACCGAAGCGGAAATTTTGCAGTTCAAAAATTTCGCATTTCAGGAAAAGGCACCGTTTGTAATTTATATTTAGAAAGTATTTTAGAAAAGTGTACAAATTTAACATCATTTAATACCTATTTCATTCCAAACATATACCCTTTAGCATTGCTTACTACTTAAAGTGTTCATACAATGATTCTTTATCTCGATTTAGGCTTTATAGAGGAAAGATTGCATTCAATGGTTTGTTAAAGAGCTTCAAAGTATTGCACATTGGACACCGAAATCATTTAAAAAATAATTCCTATGGGTACTTTAACTCCCAATCAGGTTGACACTTTGAAAGCACCGATTTGTCACATTTGCGAAAACCATTTACAGATAATGAATGGTAGAGACCATAACCATTTACGGGCATTTCGAGGAGCATCACATCAGAATTGTTAAACTATAAAGACTCTCAATTCTTACCGTTGTGTTTCATAATTTTCAGGTTATGATACCATTTCGTCATTAGAGAATTGGCTACTTTCCCGGTGATTTCACTCTACCCATAAACAAAGAAAGATATATCTCTTTCACAAGTAATAGAAGGAGTAAAATTAAGTTTAGATTTATTGACTCTTTCAGATTTATGGAGTAGTATTGAAAAGTTTCAAACTATTTGGAAAATAGTAAAAAGATTACCCGAGCTAAATGTAACAATGGAAGAATTTTCTACTAGTTCGCAAAGGTGTGTTTCCTTATGAGTATATTGATACTGGGAAAATTAAACGAGAAACTCCCTCCTAAAGAAGCATTTTTAGTCATCTTAATAATGAGGGAATCATGATGAGTTTTGACATGCGGTTAAGTTTGGAACAAATTTATATTAAATCGTTAGGGAATACTCGGATTTGTATCTAAAACAGACGTTCTACTTTTAGCGGATATTTTCGAAACTTTCGGCAAACTTGTTTAAGTACTTACAAACTTGATCCTCTGCACTATTATACAGCCCCGGTTTAGCATTCGATGCTATGCTTAAAATTACACAAGTAAAGTTAGAAATTTACAGACATTGATATGTAATGTTTATTGAAAGAGGATTAGAGGGGTGTAGCTCAATGTTCAAATCGGTATGCTAAAGCTAACAATAAGTACATGGAGGAAAAATTTGATCCCACCTCGAAAGTGTGTATTTAATGTACTACGACGTAATAATTTATATGGAGCCACCATGTCAGAATTTCTACCATTTGGCGATTTTTCTTTTGTTGATGAATAATTTTGAAACTTTAGATTTTAAACCATCCTGATGATTCGGAAATTGGTTTATATAGGTGATTTAGACTATCCATAGAATTACATGGAGTCAAGTGATCTACCTTGGCACCCGAACATATGGTTCCACCCGTCTGATTCCAAAATGAAAAATTACTGCTTTATCCAAAACGTAATTATGTAATTCATTACAGAAATTTAAAAGTATATTTAAAATATGGATTAAGTTGGTAAAAACACCGTATATTACGTTTTAAACAGTCCCCGTGGTTAAAAAATATATAGATTTAAATACACCATGCGTCAGCAATCTCAAAATGAATTGATAAAATTTTATAAATTAATGATTAATAGTGTTTTGGGAAGCTGATGGAAAATGTACGTAAACATAAGGAATACGTTTAGTAACGAAATGGGAGGGTCGCTATGGTGCTCGGCTTACATATCAAAACCAAATTTTCATAGTTGTACAATATTTGAAATGATATGCTTATCATTCAAATGAATAAGCTTGAAGTATATTTCAATAAACCTATATATGCAGGATTCAGTGTTTTAGACGTTTCAAAAACTTTTATATAATTTTCATTACGGTTACACGCTACCCAAGTTCCATAATAATGCTAAGCTCTTGTACACGGATACGGATAGTCTCATATACGCCTTTTCGGTTCCCGATATCTATCAATGTATTAAAGAGGACATTGATAAATTCGATACATCTGATTATAGTCCGACAACATCTTTGGACTCCATTAGTAAACAAAAGTCCCCGGCTTAATGAAAGATGAAAATCATGGCGAAATTATGGTTGAATTTGTAGGACTTCGTGCAAAAATGTATGCTTACACGGTTGATGAAAAGGTTGTAAAAATCAAAGGGTTCTACGCAAGCAAGCGTGAGGCAGATCACGATTAATGATTATAAACAGGTTTTGTTTGATGGTAGCGTAATAAGGCGCTATCAACATCTCATAAGGTCAAAGAAACATGATGTGTTTACCATTAAACAAAATAAAGTCATACTTCAATCCTTATGATGATAAACGCTTAGTAAATTTTGATTTCACTGATACTAGACCATGGGGTATAACTTTCAGTAAACAATGAGCAGTCTTCAAGTCAACTTGCAGGAAGAGCTGCAGTGCAGTAGTGATCAAATCTACAAAAGTACCTGAAGCGTTCTTTGACCTCTCCTGAAAACTATACATTTATACTGAATATATTACAAAATATTGTTATTCCTGATGAGTGTTTTTACTGGTGTGCTATAAACTCAAAGTGTGCAAATGAAATTATTATTAAGACATTATTTGATAAAAAATTAAATTAGACGATACCATTAAAAGTTTTATGAAATTGTGTACCGATAAAGGCTACAATTCATTAACTTTTGATAAAGTAGATAGGATCTTAGACGATATGATGTACTTGGTGACATACCGCTTAAAATGTATCTATATGATTTATTAGGGTTCATGATTCAACAAATGTTAAATCTACGTTAGAAAATATTGCTTACAAGGACACTGTATTTATTATAACTGAATGTATTGAGAAATCGACATATTATGCTAACTACAAGTGCCTCGATATTTTGATTGAAATATTATTAGAACAAAATATCAACTATAAGTTTCAACCGTGGGAAAACGATGAGCACCACAAAATTTATTACTGGATACTAGACAACATCAATAAAGGTGAAACAAATTCAAATTCCTGTTTGGGATGGAGGTGTGGGCCAGATTCGGTATATGGCCATCCAGTAATTTAAGTGATTATAAAGTACTTTAGGTTCACTTTATAAGATAATGAAATTTTAAAAATAAATGTAATATTTAAAAAATAAATACTATTATTTTTGTGTGTTTTATTTCATCTAAGAGCTACATCCTTTTCTACAAACTATATATATATAACTAATATAAGTAATTTGTTTCACAAAGTACAGGTTAAATGTTATAAAACAATATCATCCTTATTGATCCATGATCTTTCATCCAATCCCCACCATTTTACGAATAACTTATTATTCTTGGGCGAAGCACTTTTCTACTAGATATACATCAGGATACTTTGTTTTTGTAATTCATGTTCATAAAACCCTCCCAGTACAGGATTTCCTTCATGTCTTCCAAGCATGTACGTAGTGGGGTTAGTAATGCAAACTTTCACAATCTTAAATAGTTCACTAGACCAATTGGTGTGTATCCTTTGGCGAAAATATTTTAAATTTACTGATTCGTACTATGTCACCCACAGAATATCGATTCCTATCGAATATTTTTATGTTAGTGTAAGCCTCTAGCTTTGTATGATTACCAACATCTTTGGGCTTCATTCTAATAGTTCTATGCTTACGATTGTTATAATCCATCGTTATGGTATCAATTGTATCAATCCATTTATATTTACCTTGCAGGCTGAATGACTTATATAGAGCACCTTTAATGGTTCTGATAACACGTTCAGCAATTGCAGCCTTCTTTGTGCTATAGGTAGAGTAATGATTGACTCCATAACGATGCATTAGTTTAGTAAAATGCTCATTGTAGAATTCTTTTCCTGCATCTGTCTGCAAATTGGTAGGTTTCCGACCTTTTTCAAAGATTGTTTGCATGGCCTTGGTAACTTCTTGACCTGTTTTCGTTTTTAATCCTTTAGTCCATAGGTATTTCGAAAAACAGTCGATAACCACTAATATATACTTATAACCCTTATTTTGTTTGGCATATGTGTTAAATTCAGCTAAATCTGCTTGCCAAAGATCATCAAAACCTCTAATTATTGTTCGCCTTCGTTTAAAATTTTTTCGTGCAGGTTTGTGCAATTCGTTGACGAGTTGTAATTTGGACATGGTGCTAATTTATTCACAATTTCTTTAAGTTGATGTAGTTTTTCCTCCAGCGCTAGATAAGCGTTGGCGTTTCCTTAAAGTGTTCTGAACTGCTTGTAAACAGAAATCAAGGTATCCTTTATTATAGCATCACCATCTTCTTCAGGGTCACCAACTGTGTCAAACGATTTCCATCCAAATCGAACCTTGTTGATACATAATATTGCTAGTGATGACATCTTGAGGATCTATGGGATTGGCCACATTGCTGAGTCTCTTATTCTCAATATCAAATTGATTAGCATCAATCTGTTTAAACTGAGGGCTAGTTTCTTTAATTGATACTGGACATATGAACGTCCAAATTTGTCAAGGGGCATTTTAGTTGTGACATGTCGACATCAATGCATTCTCATTTATATTGTTTAAAAGCGGTTGTTCGGTTTTCAATGTATCCATCTTCATATAGTTCTTCTACAATTGATATTATGTCATTTACAACACCTGTGTTTCCCGCTAATTTTTCTGCCCACAATACTTCCAGATCACGAATTAGTTCATGTATATCATTCCAATATTTATATTCAATGGGTCTGTTTGTTAATTCCTTAAAAATATAGCTCCACCTCCTCCCTTGGTTGTGGTGGGTGATGATGACAGCAAGGGTTTGATTATTTGTGTATACTTTTGCTGCGGCTTCCTCGAATCTGTGCACTTATGTCATAATCTCGCCTTACTACATTCGTAGCCTCTAAAATAGTTCTATATTTTTCTATCTGTTGACTTTACTAGACTTAAGTCGGGTTCATTCATAATAAGCAGATCATATAATCCTGGAGTCCCTTTATACGTGACACCTTTAATAATTATATCGTCTCCTTTAATTGTGATGGGTGTATTACCAATTGTCCATTTATCAGTTTTGGTATCATAGTGGACTCCATACGTATGATCAATATCACCTTCAGCATTCTTCAAAATACGTTCAACATATATACGCGGAATTCATTGTACTGCTCGAGAAATTCTTCTGAGATGGGTTCATTATGGGAATCATCTGATACTAGACAGTTCTTCTTCTTCCTCCCAGTATTAATCTCCCCATGACTGATGTTTCCAAGAAAGATGGAAGACTTGGGAGGATTTCTTGAAAAACGGAAGCTGAGCTAGTGGACTAGTAGCACCCTTACTTGAATCACCTAATGGAGTGAGACTGGGTCCATTGAACTTGAGCTAGCGGACTAGTGGGGATAGTGGCGTGCTTTCTTGGAAATATCAATACGGGTGGTTTTGGGTTTAACATCAATGACCTCCTCCTTTTTAGGTGTTTTTTATCGATTTTATTTACTATTTCAGTTAGAGGTTCTATTAAAGGCTTATAAGTACTTTCAAATGTTCTTTCATTATCAATGCGAGCAGTCTTAATACTGTTATACTTCTGCCGTATTATTTTACGAGCCTGAATAATTTTTCTTTAATATCTCTCCTTGTTGTCCATTGCGACAAACAGGTACCGGTTCACCTTGAACAGGTAGCTGTTTACACTAAACAGATAGCTGCTAATACCTAAACAGATCAGTTACTACTAAACTGCTGAATGCGGTTTAAGGTATTATATATATATTCGCCTTATATACCAAAACGGATTTAATGAACAGGTACCGTTTACCATGAACAGGTAGCTGTTGCGACAAACAGTACCGGTTCACCTTGAACAGGTAGCTGTTTACACTAAACAGATAGCTGTTAATACCTAAACAGATCAGTTACTACTGAAACCAGTTTAAGGTATTATATATTCATCAAATCCTTTCCTATAGCGACCATTATTAACTTCAGCATCCTTGTTTATGACCATGAAACCAAACGGATCTACCCAGCACTTTGAACACATGTCCGAAACAATTTCATGCTTATGGTGGGACTTATATGATCCTCATACGCATGTTTTAAGTTTAATTCATCTTGCTCAAATAATATAATTAGATTCGCATTATCACGAATTAATTGCTTTGGAATTTTACTGTAAGTTTGACTCAAATAGAAACAGTCAATATCGTTATGCCTACCCATAGAAAAATATGCCTTATATTATTTTGCTTTTCACAAGCGATATCATCGAAAATAAAAATAGAGTTTGATTTTGCACAATTAGGCTCAATCACATCTTGATTGTCGCTGAAGGTAAAGTAACCTATGTCCTTCATTGGAAGTAAGATTTCCTGTAAAAGTTTGTACTTGTTTTGATTCAATGACTTAGAGTATACGTATACATGTTTAAATTTCAAACCATTTTTTCAGTAAGCAGACTGATCATTGCGTTTGTTTTACCGCAATTGGAGGGCGCATATAATACCACGTATACTATTAGGAAGTAAATCACCATGTTTTGAAGTAATAGACTTTTCATCAAAGTCATGATTTTGAATTGAGAGTTTTGTTTCTGAGCAACTACTTTCATCTTTGATGGATGAAATAAAACTAAACGAATAATTACAACATCTTTATTATATATATTAGACTATACTACAATAATAATTATAATTTTTCACTTCTCCGGTGAGTGGACTGTACTGTACAATAGCATCATGGAGAATAAGACCATATACAACGATTCCATTATCGAAAGGTGTTAGAGATTCCATTTCCAATTTGATGTCCACTGTTGAGTTTTTAAGGATTCATTTTGTTTAGAGCAGTCCATTACAAATACTGGACATGATTTGAATTCGGAATAGTTGAATAATGCATCTTTATCATCTTCACCATAGTAATCACATCGAAATTTCAAAAATTGCGATAGGCAGGTATATATTGGTTGGCACTGAAGTTCAAATGCATTGCTTCATATGGATAATACTCAGAATTCAGATGTACTTTAAGATTTCTGATGTTAATGTGATCAAAATTTCCAGCCCTTGCTGACTTGTATACCTTTTACCTTGTTGGAATGCAACAATTATCCAACGTGGTTTTTCCAGTTGCGTTGATGTTTTTATTGGCCATATGTCTGAGGTTGCTTGTTTTAAAGCAGGCAATTCATACAACTCCCATTGTCGAAATGGAACAGTAATAATAGAATTTTATTGATTCCTTGAAACAAGTTAAGTTTCGCAGCATCACTAAGTGTTAAGTGTGGTACTTTCCATTGAATTTTATTTAAGGTTATTGCGGCATCAACTTCACCATAGTAACAGTTTGTATCGCTTCTAGATCGAATTAAAACCAACTCTTGGCGCATATTCACGATTACCTGACGATAATCCTCCATTATTCCAAATATGTGGTTCAATGGTATGCATACTGTAAAGATTTTCTCCATTTTGCTCATCGAATTCTACTTGTAATGGTTCTTCATTCTTTGGTGACCATCCTAAATGACTTAGTGCTTTGCTTTTGCTTGCCGTATAAGAAATATATCCTTTAAGCGTAGATGTTATTCCTGGATTTCTCAAACATCCACTCTGACCACCTAACTCATAACGAATTTCTTCGAAAAGAAAGTTCGGGAAATTGTTGGTTAAGCTGCATGCTTTTCTTTCATCTTCTTTTTGAGCTCAAGTTTACCTTCTATGTACAGAAAACTATCATAAGTAGCCGTAATTAGATCTTGACTTTGAATTAAGATTCGTATTTCTTCGGAAGGTCCATATTTAGAAGATCCATATGGAAGATAAGTGTGAATATCTGATTTAATTATAGTATCATCAAAATGTACGTTTTGAAAGACGTTTAACGATTCTGCCATTGTGGTTGAGAACTTTTAAACCATTGACGTTAAAAGTATTTCTCTGCAGATGTTAACCGCAATGAAGGTTGATGACTAATTAATGACTTACTGTAGGGATGATGTCTTTTATATGAGTTTTGAAAGATGGAATTGGTCCTGGATTAATTCTCAGACCCATGTTCTTTTAGTTCTAAGCGTACAGTGAATGGTTCACTTTCACCAAAGTCTATTAATTCACCCTTTTGATTAGTCAAATTAATTGTTATATTACTAATAATGTCAGTGTTTACTTCTAAATATTGAGTATTGCTGAGTTTTATCTAGACGATAACCTGGAGGAACTGAAACATCAATCTCATATAATACTTTAGCAGGTTTCCCGTTTCGATAAGATCCCTTTATAATGTTGCACTCTACGTGTAGATTAGTGTGTTTAAGTATTTGGATGTCTAACGCAGATGTATGTAAAATATTTGGTTCTAATATTTTAGACTCAAACCCTAGCATGCGCCCAATACAATTTTCTTTAGTAAAATCAATCTCAAATGAACTGTTTATCTCACATTTAAGTGTATTGTTGTTTGCTCTAATGATAAACTTTTCTGTGGGTATTTTAGATTTTAGATAATCGTTAATTTCATCTAACTCATATGCACCGTGTGGAATATTAATCACTTGCAAATGAGATGGATTTGTTCTAAAATAAAATCTATCGTTGCCTGATAAATGTTTCTAATGCTGTTGCAGCCGTAAAATCCAACCAATCCAATAACGTATTTCTTCCCGAAATCTAGCTCTATCGGTGGATAGAAGTTGTAGCTAGCTGTGTTACCAACACCTTCTAAACTGAATGTTATTGACATAACTGAGAAAATTTGATGTTGTGCTGATTATTTATATAAAAATTGTAGGCATAGGTATCCAAAAATAATTGTATTAAACTCATGATCTTGGTTGTAATTATAATATATTTTACACCCCAAAGTAGTTAATCACTTCGTTTGGTGGTCGAATATTACCGAAACTATCGTACCATACCATACCTTTTTACCACGCTTTTTGTAGCAAACCCAATGTGTACCTGGTCCTCTTTGGCTATCTAAGTTAATAATTCCAGATTCATTTTTCCGTGGTAATTTAGGCATGCTATCTCTCATAAAAATATTCCTAAAGTAGGTACGTTTTTGGGTATTTCTTTAAATCATATCCGTTAACGGTCTTTTGGGTAATCTATTCAGTTTTTGGAAACGGTTTTAAGTATAATGCACCACCACCAGATTTGTTTGGTTTTAGATAGTGCACCGCCTTTCTTATTCATGGAGCCTATAGCGACGATTCCATCATGCGATTATGGCGCGATGTCTCTTCCCAATTTTTTAGCATTTTAGCATCATTGACTGCTTTAGCAATTCCTGATGCACCGCCAGCTAAAGCACCGATTGCTGATAATCCTGCGAATAACGGAATAAGAAATGGTAAAAACCCTCCTTGTTTAGGTAGGGAATTACTCTAGGAACTTTAATGTTTTCTTTCCTCCTAAATTTTTACCACACGTTTTGCCGTTGAAAGCCTGACTTTATTGTGTCTGTGAAATTTCCGTTAGGTTTAATTTTTTTAGCTATTGTTTTCGTAAATGCAATAAATTTCCACCATTGCATTTCTTCTTCATATTAGATCGACGTTTACACCCCATTCCCAATTTTCTCTTTGCTTTCATGATGGTACTGACTGCTAAAGCTGCAGTTCGTTCACCTAACGTTGCGTCTAATGATTTAAAGCGCTCCCAAGCTTTTTTTGTAAAATTTTATCTGCTTTATGTCTACTTTCTAAATCTCGGTAATCTCTGTAACTGATATCATGAAGTTTGCACTGAGCATCTAATTGATTAATGCCAGGTCACCGCGTGCGAGTCGTTTTTAACTTTGTACCAGGACCGCAATACTGGTAACCAGGTAAATGCAATTCAAACGGAAGTTTATTGATTAGACCATTCACCAAACCACCACCACCTACACTCTTTCGCTTCTTAACTAGCATTGTTTACCATGGATGGATAGAAGGGGTATTTATACCTAAATTGAGAAAAACAAATCATAGTTATTTCTTTATTCAGTAAATGCTATACATTAGATAAGCAGGACGATAATACAAAATTTCCATTAAAATTACCGTTTTATGTGAATTAATATTATACTTAGCATTTATAACATCATCAATATCTTTATAAATGTAATCATCACCACCACTGAATTCTTTCTCACGAAAACGACGGTAGTCAACAACTTGTTGTATGAACTTTTCATAAAACACACCAGATTGTAAGATTCAAGAAATTCCAATCTATGGCTTATTATATCCTTTAAATTGAATAGTTCTTCTATACTATGTGAGTTGAATGTGCAAGAACAGCACTTGTAGTTTTCTATCATAACAGTTTTCAAAATTCTGTCATATCCTTTAATTAATTCCCAATTGTAATAAATACCAAGATTACTAGATAGAGATTCATAATGTTGATCATAGATTATATCTTCTTCATTTACATTTGACCAATCAATTTTTTTCAATTTCTTGGGATCGAAAAATTGTAATTCTACATATGAATGCCATCTTAGAAGCTCATTCCATTCCTTCATATCCAACACTACATTATTGCTTTGATCACAATTAGCACCAATACGCACCACTGGTGCAAGGTTGAGGTGTTACTGTATCCAATTTCCAGATGTTTTGCATGATGAGTATCGTTCGATAGTTTATAATATACAATCGATTAAGTATTCATTAGCTGCTTGTTTATACACTTCATCCTTATATTGAAATGATGATGCGCAGTCAGTCTTAGCAGAAGAATAACCTTCATCATGTTTCTCTTCATTTTTACTACTACTACTACCATCACTATTTTGACAGCACCAACAAAATGTTAAATTATTCAGATTGTTACTGCAATATGTGATGTATCCATATATAACGGTGAACTTCTGAGTTTGGATCGTTCCAGAAATGATTTTATTGCTACTTGCATGACTTTACTTGCTCACAATTTCACTATGACTAAACGCTGTTAAGAAAATAATTCTAGTATTTCAATTTTACATATGGTGGGGGTGCTACTATTAAAAAGAAAATGTTATGTTTGTTGTTTTTCAGCTGCACCCAAACTACTTATAAACACATCCTTCGTGTTTAAGTGTTTTAAATTCTTCAATTCGTGTTTCTTCTTTTGAAATACACATAAAAGCGTTCGGTAATACACATTTAAAATCACCCGTTTCTATCACTATACGTTCACCGTACTTAGTATTAATTATATCCATATTCGTTACTTTATACTTTCTCGATATATCGAGCTCGCACATTCTTAAAGGGTTTGCAATAGGTGCTTTGGTTTAACCCTGTTAATTCCATATTTAACAATTAGTTGCAGACTGATCTCAACATACAGCTCGCTGGTTTATATAAGAAATATCGTCCTACATATTACAACATGCTTAAACTTGTTAAATACCTACTGTTGACCTTGACTATAAATATAATATGATGATGATCAGCTCCAAAATTTATATTTCCGCTAAAAGTTTGACCTTGAAAATTATATTCTTAGATTTATGATTACCTTGCAATTTCTATTTTAGCTTTTCACCTTGACCTTTTATACTTCTAAAAATATGACACCACCGTAGGTCAATAACCTTTGACCTTGAAAACTATTTTAGATTTATGATTACCTTGCAACTTCTATTTTAGCTTTTCACCTTGACCTTTTTATATTTCTAAAATATGACACCACCGTAAGTCAATAACCTTTGACCTTCAAAACTATTTTGATTTATGATTACCTTGCAACTTTTTAGCTTTGACCTTGACCAACTACATTTTAAATCTCCGCTTAAAGTTCGACCTTGAAAGAGCTCAAAAGCTTCCGATTTCACCACCAGAGGCAGTGACTCAAAATTTAAATCCACAAGCATGCTTGAGACGTGGAGCGCGTTCTGGCATAACGAGAAAACTCACTTGACCTTGAAATAAATCATAAGATTTACATGGGTGACCTTGAACTGGTCAGGATCGGCCTTATATGTCTACTTGTTTTCTAATTCAAATTTTCTGCAGATCACGAATATGTAGTTAGTTTAAGTGTAGAAAGTAAGATTTTTTAGATATAAGCAAATTCAGTTTAGAATAAGTCAATTCGTAAAATTTTTAAGAGAGGTATATCAAGTATGGTATCATTTTGTGCGGAATCTTGCACAGATTTCATTTCTGTTTTTAAAATTTAAAACAGTTGCTTTATAAGAAATTTATAGCATAATTTATAGTTTAGTTAAGTTTTCGAATTTATTTTGACTAATCACAGACTTGGTTACCTTGTATGGGTTTAAAAAAAAAATTGAAATTGTTGTAACTAACAGGAGAGTATATAAGGAATTGTCCCTGAACAGACTCTCTCTTCTTCTTCCATTTGTTTTGCAAAGTTTAAATTTATATTGAAAAAGTGTAGTGTTTGTGTTAACAAGTAAGTTAAATAACCACGTTTATTATAGGGAAATTTTAATACGAGTTTAACGAAGAGACGAAAAGTTCAGAAACAATTGTTTTTAACCTACATTTGTTAAAATAAAGTTAGGTTACCGATATATTTCCATGTTCGTAAAGTTTATTACGAGTTATATTTAATAGTTGTTACGATTTATGTTTGACGTGTTTAAAAAAGTTCGGTTGTTGAGATTTATTTGTGGTTACGTTATTGTAAATAAAATTTATTCATTTTTTTTCCAATTGATATGTTATTCCTGCTGCGACATATTAATAATTTTTATTCCATTCGGATGTTAAAAAGAAAAGTGATATTAATTTTAAATTACTACAACTTTAAAATAATAGATAAATCGAAAATTATTGAAACATTTTAAAACAATTAAATAAATATTACAATTAATAATTTAGTGGTTGAGTGAAACATTTAAGCGAATATATAAGCACGTTTACCACAACAAAAGCAACCATTAATCCGTGGGACAGTGTGGAATTATTGGAAGTACTGCAGCAGCAAACAGAATGGATCAATAACTTCGATCACCGATTGGAAGGAACCTACGTGTGTAATTGGAACCAGCTGTATGAACACATCCTTTTGCAGATATGCCGATGCACATGTGAGTTAATTTTTAATCTTAACCCTGCTATTTGTATTCATTATTTGTGTGATTTCCTGCATTTATTATTTTATGTATAGGTGTAAATGTTTATGCAATAGCTGTGTAAACATCTGTAAAACAAGTAAAAATTTAGTTTTCTTTCCAAATTTCAATTTCAAACACCAAATTAAAACCACAATTTTAGGAAGTTACTATTTAACAAATCTGACAGTTTGGTATTTGAGTTCATTTAATACGCAACGCATGCGTTATTGTACAAATTTTAGTAAGGCACATTTAACATACAAGATCTTTGATATAACGTGGAATCCACATAATAAAGAACCATTTAATAATACCAGTAGTACTTTTAAATGCAATTTAATTCAATTCAATTCATATTATAAAAACACTAAATATGAACCAATGAATAAATTATATTTATGTCTAATTTCCCAACAAATTGAACTCTATCCCCCATCATAGATTTTGAACCATATATTGATTATAATATTAAAACATTACAATATATTGGAAATTTTCGGACATCATGCCAGCATTAGCGCAGAAATTGGCGTTACTAAAGTACATTGATAAAAATGTAAATACTCCAGTAGCATTTAGAAGTTGGGAAACACACATATATCCATCAGTTCCAACAACAGATAAACATACATGGGCAATCAAAACATCGACTAGTATAGAAACACCTAGATACATTAGTATAGGATTTCAAACGAGAAAAGAAAATAATGTTTCTCAAGATATGAGCAGATTCCATAAATGTGCACTAAAGAATATTAAGGTATACCTTAACACGGATCGTTATCCGTATGACAATTTAAACGTAAATTACGATAAAAATTTCTTCGCTACATTGTATGAAACGTTTGATAAATTCCAAATGTCCTATTATCAAAGGGATGGTCAACCATTACTCACATCTAATCAATTTACGGTAGTCGCACCACTGATAGTGGTAGACTGTTCGAATCAAAAAGAGACATTACACTCTACAGTAGTAGTACTTCGTGTAGAATTCGAAACAGCAGTGAACTTACCCTCGAATACGAAAGCATGCTGTGTTATACTCCATGATCGCTTAGTTACGCATAACGCGTTAACAAAAGCAACAAGACAGCTCTAATACAGTGCCCGTTATAGTCGGCGCACAAGGCTTTAGAATTTCAAAAGTTTTTATACCGAAAGAACTAACAATTTTTAATAGAACACAAATTGCCAACTACATGTTTAAATCACCATATCAATGCCATACGGTAGATGCGGAGAGTCGCCGTCAAGCTACTTGGTTAATGTATAATCAACACTGTATAAAATGGGAAGAGGGGAATAAACCACCACACCAATTTCTAAGAATTCTCAGTCACTTGATTCAACCTACGTCAAAGGTGGAGAGGAAGGGGATTGCATCAGAAAACACAACCCGTTATAGAACTTGGGGAACATCCTACTCTTCCTGCTTTGCAACTAGTTGGTTATTATCATTGTAAATCATTATTTCACTGCACTCTGGATAATGTATACCATCTGTACGATACTTATGTAATGCAGTAAAGCTTGTACATTTTTTTAAATAAAATTGTAAATATATATTTTGTTTATTTCTTCTATATATCACACAATATGAGTGCATTCTGTATATATTTCCTCTATAATGAGTTACGACGTAATATAGTCTATAGTCCACTAAAAAGTTACTACATGAAGTATCCGACCTGGAATTCTATATCGATATTATACATATTAATATCTATGGTTACGTATGTTCATAGCATCATTATGGGGATAATATATACACATCTAAAACTAACAAGTATCAGTAACCAAACTATTAGTTACTATCTGGATTATACAAATTCATTTGTCTAGCAACCTCTAGCAGGCCACTCAAAGGATCGACGTTCCCCAATTCCGGAATTCGCCAATTCCCTCACACCGATGTTGTGCACGTGTCACGCAATCGATAACGTCTTGGGACATAAAGGCGATTTTTTTAACATCTCAATATATAGCTTTCCCTGCATGCTCATACTACATTCTTCCGGCTACAGATGTATTCGTTGTAATACCATGTAGACCATTTTGATAGTTGGATGTATCATATTATCAACATTATTCCGCATAGGCACATACACATCATCGGTTGTTATCTCGATAATTAAAGAATCTGTGTCTGTATAGAGATACGTTACATTATTACCGTAATGACTGCGCAAGATATCGTAAAAAATCGATACATTATAATTTTGGAAAAATCTAAAATACTAAATCCAACTTGTACGGGTTTGTCATAAGTAACAACCTGTTTGACCAATTCCACTGCAAATAATTTATCAGTGAATTGAATAAAATTGTTAAATTGCGGTTTTGCGACGTACCGTGCCAGACCCAAGCGCCGTCCGTTATTTTCCCAATGTGTTAATAACTTTATTATTCTTCTTTGTCGACATTCTCTATTGCTTTACCAAATACACCATTTTTTCACGCATTTAAAGAAATCTTTTTCGAATTTGTTCTTGGCTTGATTTCGAAGAGTTGTATTAAGGTCTATGTATCGTACTAGCCAAGGAATTTGACAAAACCGTAAAACTCTATGAATATGAGTAACAATTAACCTATGCTGTACATTGTTTTAAATATCGGTAATGTATAACATTACATTGGTCTCATTACATAAGCTAGGAATTAATTTTTCCTCCTTGGAATGTGGTGCTCGGGACAACAAGGATAATCCATGTGTTCATCATGCAGGTGGCGAGGGTACCTCTAGCACATACTCAATATCAGCAGCATCATTAATCTTCAATACACCAAAGTTTTGATTTTCCTCTTCAGTTAACTACATAAACCCATCATGAGGTAGGTGTTGCCGCATACTCCATCCGTATAAATTCAACTAGGGTCATACTTTCCGACAAACTCGTTGTTAGCAATACTTCTTCGCTTCAGTCCACCACGAGTACCTTTCTTAAAAAAGTGGTACATATCCATATCAGTCAATTTTTCTAACTCTACTTTAGTACATTTCAACATGGCATCCCACGCCAATCCAGGTATTGTAACATACTGCGCTAGTTCTAATCCATACATGTCTACACATAGCCGGCTAAAGTTTTCGAGCACGTCAGCCAACAGTAACACGTGTGATTTTAAATGTATATCAGCATAATCCCCAAATGTATGCGGACGCGACAGTATTCTTCATCGGATATATTTTTATCACGCACTTTATCGAAGAATTTGCCATAGGAAGGTACAGTGACATCGTCTAATTTATTAAATTTTTCTACGTACGCGTAGCGAAAATCACCTTTCCTTCTAACTAAGTTAAAGTCATTATCATCACCAAAATATTTCCTTACCTCTCTATATTGATCATCTCATAAATTATGAGATTGGGTATCGGAGGCTGCCGCCATAAACCTACAACTATCGACGAATAGCAAATTCATATACTTCTTTTCTCTAAGGCTGCGACCATTAATGAACTCGTGTACATAAATATGCTTGCAGAACGTTATATATTTCTCACTATTAACAAGGAGTACGGTAATTTCTTCAGTTTCACTCCTTAACTGTTCAATAAACTGGTGAACATCATACCCACTGAGATTATGGAAACAACTGGAATAAATGTAGGTAATTGATAGTTGAAATTGCAATTTGAATGTGCCGCGTCAGGATATATACCAGTGATGTCGTACATTGGAATTTGTATGATCGTCCGTAAAAAGCTTGTCGCATATATATAACAATTACGACTTTGTTTATGTATCACCAGTTATTCATCAGTTAGTGGTAACATTGTAACAACAGTTTTCAAATGGTCATTATATATCCGTGTCACATCACTCTGTGTAATAAATACCTCCACGGCATTAACCCCCTTATAAAGTTTTAATTTGGACCAAACATCGTTTACACCGCACTTAATATAATAACTGAATGAGTATGGTTTAGGTTTATACGTTTTTATCGTGAACGGTTCTTCGGAATCAGGTTCAGCCGTATTTATCGTTACTAATAGAGCTTCAAAATTTGCATATATTACGAATGGTAAAAACATCTGTTTTTGATAGTTCCGAAACGCAAGGATATTTTCCGCATTACGCCAGGTAATTTAGTGCATACGAAATTCATAAGACACGTGTCGGGTTCATTGCTACTGCGTTCTAAAGCAATGAATACATGAATCACAAAAATATTTTCCCCATTACGTCGGCTCATTTGGTTGCTAAGTAAACGAGAGGAAATTTTTATCCATACATAATGCTGATTATCCGTTTGGTTACTGTCTAATTGTAATAAATTAACATGAATAGGTTGTTTAGCTCTCGTATAGTATAGAGGACACACTACCGCAGGAATACGCTGACCATCACGATACGTATCCTCCAGTCCATAAACATTGATAGAGATATTATTGTTGGACTCAAACGTTGAGATGTTAGTCAGCTTAACAGGAAATTCTAGACCATTCCAGTTGAATAACGTCCTGAAATCAGGATAAGAAGTCGTCGCCGGTGTCCCTAATGCTAATACAATAGCTCACGCAAAGCTGCAGTTATCACTATTCTTCACATTCACTATGGCATGTTTATGAGAAACTTCAGGCGGGACATTCGTAGTGAAAGAAAATCTCAACCTGTTTATCTCTAAATATACGAAATGCACCAGCGACCACCCCACAAAACAACAAATATTAATAATATAATACTTTACTACTCATAACTCACACTTACCAGAACCTTTGTGCTGAAATTCTGATTGATTAGCATCCAAGATTTCCCTTCCAACACTATTCCGACACCCAATATGTCATATTTCGTTTGAAAGGACTTTAATTCAGCACTTTCTCTGCTGTTTAGAAAGTACAACCCAAACAACTCAACATTGCATTTTAACGAGAAGTGTTTCTGCAACTGAATTTGTATTAGTTTCAAAACATCCACTTTAACGTCATCCATAAACGTGCATATCCGTATTGGGTATTGCATGGTGATAGTTTATACGAACCATGCGTTGTTTAAAAGCATTGAGAATCACCTCAACCCCAGTATCAATGAGTAGACAGACATTTGATATGTGCCTATTGCTTCTAAGGTATCCTTGATAAGCATATCGAGGAAACTCAATCGAATAATCAGTGCAGTGTACAATTTCAACACTTTTGCTACTTTTGTTTTGTACTGCTTCTTTAATTTGGCCTGACTTACGCTTCCGCGAGTTGTTCAATGCCGATGGTCGAGGTTCTGCAAACGAATCACCAGCATGCCTGTGTTGCGCATTGGTCTTTAAGTTGCCTAATCCTGATGGACCAGATTATGCAAGACGCTCAGTAATATGACTATGTTCCGTTCTGTTCGCATCGGAAGTGCTTGGTTGCGTCACATCGCTATGTGTGGCACGATTTTACGGTACAGCCTGCTGCATCTCTGAAGGTGAGGTAGCTGGTATCCTTACCCAATGCACTTTTTTTGATGTCTCAGTAAAGAGTCCTTTCTTGAAAATTTCTTCATTCACATTGAAACATTTTATTGCGATCTGTAACAGAGAGAATGTATAAACAATGTATAAATTGAACGGGTAGTTACGTGTTTTCTTATAATACCTTTTTTAACCGTTTATTGTTCTTTATAGGTTTGTAGCATTTATTACCATCATGTATTACAACTGTTAAAAAAGAAATCTTATCCAGCGATGCGAACGAGGACGCCACGTAACATATAGCCAGGAATGGGATAACATGTATGATGGATATATCAGGTTGAGGGGTAGAGTAGTGTATGGGTTAGGAAAAAATAACAATGATAGTCGGGATAGTGTGTTTCTGAGCTGACATTTTCTACCCAGCATTATATCTCACCCTGCTATGGGATGGAAGCAAGATAATTACCCCCACCTACTTTCCAGAAACTCCGCAGCGCATATAGGGCTCAATATACTCTGTGGAGAAGATACTGGGTTTTCCACTGTATTCCTCATCGGTGATTCCGAAGGTAAGTATTTTATGGGTGCTGCAGGCCTTCCAGATACTTCTAAGTTATTTAGCGATCTTTTATTATCTATAAAATCAGCAGCACACACAGCACTGAGGATGCTGTCTTATAACTGATCCATTTGCTCCACTCGAATCGAAGAGTCCATAGGATTCCACACTTCATCGAAATCTGTGATACACGTAGCGCTCAGGACAATATCAGAAATGTGTTCCCTAACCTCTCTTCCTGCCGTAGAACTACTGTACGGTCACTCCTCCATAAATTCTACGGTACGAGAAGGGCTCTGCAAACCTTCATCTGGATTCCCTACTATTCTGCCCTGTGCGTATGTTGCAGAAGTGGACGATTGCTCATCTACAATGCAGGCATGTGTCAGAATAATAGGAGATTACTCACTCCCCAGCAATGGCTGCGCTATAGAGCTTGACGATGAACGGTCTTCCACAAGTGGAGACCATTCAAACCCAAATTCTGCAATTCAGCCAGGAGTTAAGGCGTGGTGCAATACTTCCTGATCTTTACCGATGGGTGACTGCATCCTCTCATACGGCTCACGTGCAGGTTGTAGGGTGAGCATGTGATGCTAAGCGACAGTTCCAACAAATCAATAAAAATACAACCATTAGAATTCCGTTTCGTCAATGGGTGCTATGCGAATTGCCAGCTTTAAAACAGACACAATCGGATATATGGCCAATTAAAACTTCCACTCAATCGGAAAAGTCTCGATGGGCAAAAAAAAGGAGAAAAAATTTTCAACGACGAAAAGAGCGGCAGATTTCGATAATGTGAATATTCGCAATTTCAACTCAGAAGGTTACCCATACGAAACGATGTATCTGGATTTCAATGTCAACAACTACATAACGGCCTACCAAAATTATTTAAATTTTTGAAGAGACTATTACACCACCAGCAATCATGAACATCAGGATGCATTGTTTGACTATTCACAATTCAAGACATGTACAATATTCGTAATGAATTGCTCAAAACAAAATGAATCGGTAAAACACTCGACGGTAGATGTAAATTTGAAATGGAAGCTTTGGAGGCGTTTAAAGCAGGTACCGTTGGCTATTGCCTCATGCTACATTATGCCGTGGTGCAATACAATCCTCTAACGGGAGAAGTGAAGAAACTGTAACATGTTGTAACAATTTATTGTAATACTAGATGTATAAATTAAAGAATCGTATTGGCAAGTTGTGCAGTTTTATTTGGGATAGACACGCATCAAAAAGCAACATGAGAGTAGTGGTTCAAACTCAAAAACTACCTATTGAAAATCTCAGTTATTTGACCCGACGTGCAAATAGCGAGACAAAACGGTGGAAAGTTACTTCCAAACAGCGTACGTGGTCTTTCCAATTTGGGAAAACAAACGCTGTGTTCAGTCCTCAAACCGAACCCAACGGTCTTTGCTTCAAACACGTGTATGTTTACTCGAAATCGTTGAATCAGGAAAAATATCGACCCTTGGGGAAAATTTTAGATCCCATGAAAGTTATCGGTTATTATTGCTTCAGCGATAATGGTGATAGTATGAAACCGAGCGAGACAAAATCCAATTCGGTTTTTATATTTGATGATATCGCTTGCGAAAAACAAGATCATGTTAGAACATACTTTTCAATGGGACGTCATAATAACATTCACTGTTTCTACTTGAGCCTATACCTACACTAAAATTCCCAAGCAGTTGGTTAGAAACAACACCAATTTGATGGTGCTCTCCCAACAAGATGATTTGAATTTGCGACCCAATAATAAGCATGGAATTATTCCGAGAGATGTGCTCAGAAAGCTGACGAAATCGATGTGGATTCATACTGATAAATAAGGATGCCGAAGTAAAAAACGGTGTATTTAGGAAATGCTTCGATCAGTATATAATACCGTAGTAATATCATTCAACCGTCATTTGGAAATAAACAGTACACAACTAAAGGAATTCCGTTTAAACAGCATATAAAGTAGACCAGTTTAATACAGACTTCGTTTAAAACAGACCCCGTTTCAAATATGCCTCTTTACCTCTTTACCTGTTATTTCTTACTTCTTACCAACGGATGATAAAAGATTAGCGTTGACGAAACGTATAATTCATGTTCGTAAAGGTATACAGCAAAAATATGGTCACCTCAAGGAGGATCGAATTACTAAGGAGACATATATCATTAAAGCTTGGAAACCACTCATTGAACCACTTGCAAACATCGAAGAAAAGCGAACCGCTAGTAAAGATCGAACGAAAGACAGATTCGGTGGAGGAGAAGGAGGAGGTATTTGTGAAACGGTCACCAAAACGTAATTCGTCCCCTATCAAAAGCAAAAGTTGTAATGAGCCAGAAGAATTAGTAACATCAATAAATTTTCATTAATTTAAAATTATGCTGATAATAATTTATACAACAATTTATTCAACTCCAGAATCCAGACGTGCGAACAAACATTACGTTAAACTTGCCAAAACCCCTCTTTTATACGAAGTATATAAGCGAAAGTTTTATTATAACTCGCATCCGCAATATCCCGAAACCCGTATCCACACAGAAATTCCTATTTAATTCCCTTAAAGCCCTAAACCTGGTTAAACTTAACGATTAACCACAACCACACCTGTCTCTTACATACCTCCTCTCCCTTGCCGGTGGTACGCAGCTTAGGCTGCGACATCATTTCGGTGAACCAACTGTAACCTTATCCCACATATGTGGTCCCCGTCTCTCCAACTCCAACCCTAGACCTCCCTCCTTCCCCGAGTGATTCGTCACGTAGATAAGGACATCCTAGAACCCGAGATCCCCGGTGTGATTGATCTTCCACACGCGAAGAAGGCCGTTCGAGTCACCACTAAGGCAACCAACAGCCCACATCCTTTATATGTATCATAACCTCGTCCCAAACCACCCTTGAGTACCTCCTGGCAGGCGGTGTTCGGGCGACACTACAGTTGCGAACCCCCCCTTATCCCGGATGCCCTCTCCCCAAGTACTGTTCCACCTGAATGCAGGCGGGGCATACTGCTGAGGAGAGTCCTATCCGTGCAATCCGTTATCCCTACTGTGGCGAAAGCCACAGATCCTTGTCCTGCAAATCCTCGGATAACTCAAGGTGTAACAACTGCGGGGAAGCTCACCCTACCTTTCCCTTCAAGTGCCGGAAGCGGCGAAAACCTCCCAGTTCTCCGTCGAAAATGGCTTCCCTTAAACCTATCCTGTCTTCCGAAGAGTCCGACTCGGAAGACACAGTCTACCTTAAACCCTCTCCCGAGAGCGAATCCCTATCCATCAAAGACTTCCTTCAAATCCTCACTCACTCGCTGTCTCACAACACCCTATCCGATTACCTTCTAATCTACGCCTCTAGCCTTCCTAATGCAGTTATCCTAGGTAATTTCAATACCCGCCACATCCAATTCGGTGGCATCGCAACTAATGGCAACGGTAACAGGCTATCATCGGCTCTGTTGCAGTTGCCGCTCTTGCGAATCGCCAAGACACAGCCAACATACTTCAAACATCTGGGTGCCTCAATAGTAGATCCCATCATAGTTTCCAAACCCATAGCTCACTATTTCGATCGTGAGTGCTTTCTAGGCGCCACGATCACATCAGGTCACATACCACTACAGGTCAATACTTTATTTTGGCCAGCTCCCCCTACATCTCCTCAACACACAGTCGTTAAGGATTTTTCAAAAGCAGACAGGAATGTGTTCTCCGAACACATCTCCAACAACCTTCTTACACCCAATCCTTAAACGACCCAAGATATCGAGAGGGCCATTAAAGACCTATCTTTCATAATTACGGAAGCGGTCGATACCTCTGTACCACTAAAAAACATCGACACTTCCCGCAAACCGCTTCCACAACACATTGTGAACTGGATCAAAGAGAAAAGACGAATCTATCTTCAATTCTTGCGATCCAGGGATCTCAAAATCGAATACAATCGCCCTAACGCCTTAATTAGTCGAGAAGCCAACAAACACGTCGAAGACTCCTGGACCAAAGCCACCTCCCAGCTAGATTATAGAAAGGGTAAACTCTTCAGGCAACAGTTCGATAGACTGACCAGAAGGAAGATCAACCCTAAACCACACTTAACCGACCTACAGGGAAACCCAATCTCTTCCGACCAAGGAAACGCCGATTTCTTTGGTCATCACGTCCAACCCATTTTCCAATCGCCTGATGGTTCCCAATTCGATAACCGGTTCAAAGCACCCCTCGAGGGCCGCCTTGAAGAATTCCGCAACTTTAACCTTCTTGGAATTCAACTCGGTAACGAGAATCCTTTTATGCCTCCATCACGCACGCAGGTCCATACATATTTCAAGAAAGGGAAAAACTCTGCCCCAGATCTTGACGGCCTAAATCGAAAAATCCTCGGTCATTCTCCCGACCCAGCCCTGCGATTACTCTCCAACATCTACTACCAATGCCTAATCCTATCCCACTTCCCGACGGAATGGAAATCGGCCTCCAGTGTCATCATACCCAAACCCCACGCCGATCTAACCTCACCATCCTACTATAGACCAATCTCCCTCCTCAGTTGCCTCGGAAAATGCTTTGAGCAGATTCTAGCCAGGCGACTCATGGACCACCTCGAATTTAACGACCTCCTTCCCAACAACCAATTCGGCTTCCGTCCAAACCGAATGTATCACGATCCCTTGTTGAAGCTGCTGACAGGGACCACCTGAGCATTCAATCACAAGCGATGCAATCTGGCTGTGTTTCTGGACATTAAGCAAGCATTCGACAGGGTCTGGCACGCCGGTGTCCTGCGCAAGATCCGTAACGTCAACATTCCCGACCACTTCTCCAATCTCTTGCTCTCATACCTGACCAATCGGTTAGTTCGGGTCAAAGTAGAGAAAACCTTCTCAGATCATTTCCAACCTACAACAGGCGTACCGCAAGGTTCTGCATTAGTCTCGATCCTCTATATTACCTTCACATCCGACATTCCCGAAGTCACACAACCCGGAGCATTCGTTGCGCGGACTGCGGATAACACTGCCGTCCGGACGGTTAATCAGAACAGCGAAACGGCCTCCTGCCTCATATCGAATATCCTTCGGAACTTCTCTAACTGGGCGAACCAGTGGAGAGTCTCCGTTAATCCCACCAAAACCCAAACAATCCTCTTCTGACATACTAATTATACCGGAGATAAGTTCCCAATCCTTGCCTCCAGAAACGTTTCCCTCGCCCTAAATCAAGAAGGACTCCCTTTCCAACAAGAAGTCACCTACCTAGGAATCCTCTTTACTAGAACCCTCAAGTGGCCCCCCAATGTATAAAGAACACTTAGTAGGATAAGAAACCGCGCAAACCTACTGGGCGCCCTCCGGGGTAGAATCAGAGGCTGTCACCCCAAAACACTACAACACACCTACAAAAAATATATTCGCCCGGTTATGGATTCCTGAGCACCCATATACACTAACATAAACCCCAATCACCTTTCCTCTATTGCTTCCTGTGAACGACGAATATTTACACAGATTACCTCTCAGGTACCCTAGCGGCCTTACAATACAATACGCAACCATACCAACCATCACACACAGTATCCAAACACTACAGAAGAACTTTGCACATAAAAGAATCTTCGGCGACACTATCCCTACCAAAGAGATCCTTACCACACCCTACAACTACCGTTATATTACGTCTATCTTAGATCGCTTACTAGATGCGCGATACTCATCTGGTTTGGACATACGCTCTCCCTCGGGATTTTAAACTTCTTACATCTTTCACTGTTCCTAATAGGGGTCTTTTCCAATTTACTAGAATGCCTTTTGGGCTACACAATAGTCCAGCTACCTTTCAACGACTTGATTGATCGTGTCTTGGGTGCAGATTTAGAACCCTTTTGTTTGCGTACATAGACATTATTATTTCTACTCCTACCTTCGAGAAACATTTAGAAGTTCTCTCATTGATTTTTCAACGTCTAAATTCAGCTGGTCTGACTCAGGCGAGATAAATGTCAATTCTGTCTCCTAGAATTAAAGTACCTGGGATATGTGCTTAATAAAGACGGACTTTTTGTTGATCCAGAAAAAGATGCTGCAACTCTGTCTATACTTACACCTTCTACGGTTACTGAAGTACGATTTATTCCTAATTTTTTTTCTTTGACTGCCCTTACTCGCAAAAATGCTTCTTCTATTTGGTCTCCTCAATGCCATGAAGAATTCACTTTGTTGAAAAAGCTTCTAGTTTCTGTTCCGATCCTTTCCTGTCCCGACTTCTCTCGTCCTTTCTCAATTCAAACGGATGCATCCGATTTTGGTCTTGGCGCTGTTATAAACTAACATACTTCTGCTGGGGAACAACTGATCATCTGCATCAGTCGATCATTATCTAAGACTGAACGTCATTATTCAACAACCGAAAAGGAATGCTGAGCTGTGCTTTGGGCAATCGAAAAATTTAGGACGTATGTTGAAGGTGCTAGCTGCTAAACTTGTGGGTGCGTTTAGAATTAAAACGGTTGTGTCACCTTGGATGTACGAATTAGACGCTAATGGTAAATTGATAGGAGTGTTTCACTCTAAATATCTTAAACCACATTATACTTCTGTAGACTCTAATTCTCTGAAACGTCGTTTTATAAATGGCTTTCCTAGTCGTCGCAAGCGCCACAAACTCATGTAATGCGTCATATCTTTGGGTGGGTGGTTGGGCACGCAGGGTGGGCTACTTTAACGGAATCCTCTTCCTTTGTGTTATCGGTGACCTCTAAATCTGGTCCCTTGTTTCTTCCTGTCTACATTTCTCCGGGGGTCTTGCTTACTAATTTCTTCAGGGGGATCTTTGGAGACTTTTCCTTTTCATTTAACTTTCCTATCTACTGTCTTAGACCTAAATCTACTCTAGCTTTCTACTTCACTTTACAGAATGAATGATCGTATGAATGGGCCAAGGAGAGACGCGATGGGTTCGCTTTCCCCGTGCGAGCTTCGGTGACCACGGAATCCCGAGAATCAGAGTCAATGGGGTAAATTTTCGCCGCAAATGAGATTTCCTCTTTCTCTCCTACTATCTCTTAATAGCACCTATGCCCTTTCATCTGTGCTAGTTCATGGTGGAATAGGGTTGAGTTGGGGTCTATAATGGGCCCCTTATTCCACTTTTTCGGATAGGGGGCACAAAATTTTGGGCTTTCTTTCCTGTGGGTTGGGATGGGATTCTTTGGGGTGTGGTTTTCAGGCCATGGTCCCATAAGTTCGCTGAGGGTGTGATAAGTTTCTTGTGGATTAGTTTCATGTCTTTCTTCCCCTCTAACTTTTCTGTTGGTCTCTTTAGGTTTCGTGTATACCACACTACTTTCTTACTGAAATGAATGGGGCGAAGACAATCACCCTACCCAAACCACCTCATTCGTATCTGCTTTGCTTCCTTAACTTTAGTAATATACCTCTTTTGTTTACTCATAGTTTTAATTTTCTTTGGAAGTATTATCGCGTAACGGTATACTCTCATTTTACTTTTGATTTTATTTGTTTTAATTTTCTCCTAGTACCGGCCGACTGCCGAAGGACTCACAGTGGGAGTTTGGAGTCGGATTGCTCTTTCGTGGCTAGCTTGGTGTGTGTATCTAGTGTTATATACGTCTTGTTGTTTCCACTTAACTTTCTTCTATCTGTATTCTTATAGTTGGGTTGGGTTTTTTTTACTCGCTTGGGGGTTGGGTAACATGTTGGGTTTTTAAGGGTTTTCATATATAAATAGGGTTGAGATACGGAACGGGGTTGGGGTTCAGGTTTTTAGGAATTTTGGTCCAGAGTTTTACTCGAATTTCTCACTCTTCTTTCGTTTTTCCTCCTACCTCTTTGGTTTCCTCTACTGAGGTTTCAATGTTGCTTGGGTGGATGTTATATTCGTTACCTTTCGACCTTTTAAAATCTTTGGATTACTACTGTTTTGCTAGTATTTTCTTGAATATACTATTTTTCTAAAAGTAACTGCATTTCTATAATTTCGTCTCTCTGTAGTTTCTTGAAAATATTATTTTTCTCAAGTAAATAAATTTCTGTAAGAAATTGTTAAAATTTATTAATGGCCACTCATACGTTGCATTCAACCTTATTGTTTTGGAGGCACTGGTTCACAGCGGATTGACATCCGGTTGATAAGTGGCTGCACGCTCTCTTCCTGTTTGGTTGTTGGCGAAGCAGACATTTTTGTATTTTTCTAAAGAAAAATGACGTTTCTGGGCTTATTAAGCCCATCGAGTTATATCGGTTTTAAAATCATTTTTCTAAATATGTACTGACATTCTGCAACGGTTTCGTAAATACGATCATGTCGGATTGATAGGAAATACATGCTACAGCCATCAACATATCTTGTGATCGATAATTAACTAAAGAGAGATCAATAGATTTAGTAACTAAAGGGGTTACAAATAACCTCACCAGGTTTTCTATAAGCACACATTAGTTTTGTATCATAAATCGTAAAGGGATAATCATGTAGGTACTGTTTTGCTTTTCGAAACAGACACCAGCTGTTTTCGAACTTGCACTTGGTTAAATTCATTTATTAAAGATTTTATAATCATTCTCCGATTAACTTCCTTATTGAATGTAAGATCTATTTTCATGCTTTCGTTTTTTGGTTGATATATTTAATATTAGAGGTACGTTCTACATATTGGGATTTATCTTGTCTTAGACGCTGTACATTTTGGGATATAGGTACCTTGTTTTTAATGTTGTCTTATATGTGGTACATATTCTGTATATAAATTGGGTATACCTACCTTATGCCTATTAAGTTTTACTTCATACACATTAGTAAAATACCTGACGCAGATTTTTCAATACCTGATGACTAACTGTTAAACATTTGGTCGTTGCGTTGGATCTTCAGGACAGGCTACCTGGATATTGAAAGCTAAGTTACCGATTACACCTGTTTTTGTATTACTTAAGCTTGATGCTTTAATTGTTGCATTGTATAAGATCGTACAGACATGTGCTGATTGAATTGATAAAAAGTTAATTGTGTACTTCACTAACTATTCACGTATACTTTAATTTATTTATTGTGTGTTGGGGTCAATGGCTACAATGACTATTTATATTTCATGTATTTAAGTTGTAGAACTGTACAACTGAATGCATTGGGATTTGCGGTTGGTAAGTGTTATTACTGTTTTAATTGTAAATTGCCTACTTTTCGTAGCAATGTGCTATTGACTGCTTTGCATAATATATATATATATATATATATATATATATATATATATATATATATATATATATATATATATATATACTATCAGAATAAGTATTAAGTATAACCCAGACCACATCTGGGATAATTAGGTAAAGGGTCATCATGAAAAATGTGTGCAGGAATCTCAAGTAAGTGCCGACATAGTGACCATGTGTCTAAATAAACGTGATTTGCCTGATGATGAAAATCTACACTGTTGCTTTAAGTGCATTTACATGGGATTAAGCTTTCTCAAACCAAATTGTGAATTCGACTTTTACGAAATAGTTGAGAAAGCGCATATTCTGCCTGAAGTATTGACGGAAAAATGAATTGGACATGGTGTAGAGATAGGAATTACTGTAGATTACTTTTAGTGGAATAATTGATGATAGTTTAGTATAAATTGTAAGGTTTCATTATCAAAATTTATAAAATTCTACATGTGATTAAACAAATTATTTCACTTTGAAAGCTATCGTCAATCTCATTGTATTATGTATTATCCTTCTTCTTTTATATTTTTGAGTTTCTCCCAAAAGATCTCAATTTATTACAAAATTATAAATGTTTGGTGTGCGCGCGTGTGTGTGTGTGCGTGTGTGTGCGTGTGTGTGCGTGTGTGCGTGTGTGGGTGTGTGCGTGTGTGGGTGTGTGCGTGTGTGCGTGTGTGCGTGTGTGCGTGTGTCGTGTGTGCGTGTGTGTGTGTGTGTGTGTGTGCGTGTGTGGTGTGTACGTGTGTGCGTGTGTGCGTGTGGTGTGTGCGTGTGTGCGTGTGTGTGTGCTGTGTGCGTGTGTGCGTGTGTGCGTGTGTGCGTGTGCGTGTGTGCGTGTGTGCGTGTGTGCGTGAGTGCGTGTGTACGTGTGTGCGTGTGTGCGTGTGTGCGTGTGTGCGTGTGTGCGTGTGTGCGTGTGTGCGTGTGTGTGTGGGTGTGTGCGTGTGCGTGTGTGCGTGTGTTCGTGTGTGCGTGTGCGCGTGTGCATGTGTGCGTGTGTGCGTGTGTGCGTGTGTGCGTGTGTGCGTGTGTGCGTGTGTACGTGTGTGCGTGTGTGCGTGTGTGCGTGTGTGCGTGTGTGCGTGTGTGCGTGTGTGCGTGTGTGCGTGTGTGCGTGTGCGCGTGTGCGAGCGGGCGCGTGTGTGCGTGTGCGTGTGTACGCGTGTGCGCGTGTGTGTATGTGCGTGTGCTTGTGCGTGTGCGTGTGCGCGTGTGTGTGTGTGTTTTGTCAGTAAATAATTATCGGGGCTGCAACAAGCATGGAATATGATTGCGGGGTCCGCACGAATTGTCGGGCCATGCACACGAACCGACATTTAGAGTTAGGCTTTTATTAGGCTTAGAAGCCTTAGATTTACATAAATTAGAATTTTTTGAGTGGATACCTGGGTAGTATGTTTTGTGCTGAGGTGTGTATGCTTGCCGAATTTTACATAACTAAAGGGACTTCTATACATCCTATGTTGTGATGCTAGCTTTGCAACTAAATCGCGCTGTTGCCAATTCTCGCGTTTGATTCTGTGTAAGGTTTTAAGTCTCTAAATATTAGTACAGACTTGTTTATAAATGCACTGTACGTTATGGCCGCATTAAAATGATTTTATCTGTTATGAAAGAAGCTATTGAAAATTATTGTCAGATAGAACTCGTGTTATAAGATATACAATGTTAACTTAATGTTGTAAACATTGTTTGGCTATGATTAACTTTAGACTTTGCGTCAATGAAACTAATATTTCTTGTACTAGTTATGTAAACAAAAGATAGAACATTGGGAAACCTGACGTAGATGTTTCAATACCTAATGGCTAGCAGTAGCTGTTAAACATTTGGTCGTTGCGTTGGATCTTCAGGGCAGGCTACCTGGATATTGAAAGCTAAGTTACCGATTAAACATGTTTTATATTACTTAAGCTTGATGCTTTAATTGTTGCATTGTATAAGACATATGCTGATTGAATTGATAAAAAGTTAGTTGTGTACTTCACTAACTATTCTCGTATACATTAATTTATTTATTGTGTGTTTGGGTCAAGCTACAATGCCTATTTATATTTCATGTATTTAAGTTGTAGAAAGAGCAAAACTGTACAACTGAATGCATTCAGTTTGCAGTTGGTAAGAGTTATTTCTGTATATATATATATATATATATATATATATATATATATATATATATATATATACATATATATATATATATATATATATATATATATTATCAGAATAAGTATAACCCAGACCACATCAGGGTCATCATGAAAAATGTGTGCAGGAATCTCAAGTAAGTGCCGATGTAGTGACCATGTGTCTAAATAAACGTGATTTGCCTGATGATGAAAATCTACACTGCTGCTTTAAGTGCATTTACATGGGATTAAACTTTCTCAAACCAAATTGTGAATTCGACCTTTACGAAATAGTTGAGAAACCGTATATTGTGCCTGAAGTATTGACGGAAAAATGAATTGTACATGGTGTAGGGATAGAGAATCTTTGCTTAAAATCGTTCCAAGCAGATAATTGTACGGTACATGACTAGAATTTGCCATAAAGTTAAAGCAATTACTGTAGATTACTTTTAGTGAAATAATTGATGATAGTTTAATATAAATTGTAAGGTATCATTATCATAATTTATAAAATTCTACATGTGATTAAACAAATTATTTCACTTTGAAAGCTATCGTCAATCTCATTGTATTATTTATTATCCTTCTTCTTATACATTTTTTAGTTTCACCCAATAGATCTTAATTTACTACAATTATAAGTGCTTTGTGTGTGTGTGTGTGTGTGTGTGTGTGTGTGTGTGTGTGTGTGTGTGTGTGTGTGTGTGTGTGTGTGTGTGTGTGTGTGTGTGTGTGTGTGTGTGTGTGTGTGTGTGTGTGTGTGTGTGTGTGTGTGTGTGTGTGTGTGTGTGTGTGTGTGTGTGTGTGTGTGTGTGTGTGTGTGTGTGTGTGTGTGTGTGTGTGTGTGTGTGTGTGTGTGTGTGTGTGTGTGTGTGTGTGTGTGTGTGTGTGTGTGTGTGTGTGTGTGTGTGT
Organism: Vesta saturnalis; assembly: GCA_036346205.1. Taxonomy (NCBI): domain Eukaryota; kingdom Metazoa; phylum Arthropoda; class Insecta; order Coleoptera; family Lampyridae; genus Vesta; species Vesta saturnalis. The sequence goes on from JARFJB010000106.1 coordinate 166,479, forward strand.
GTGTGTGTGTGTGTGTGTGGTGTGTGTGTGTGTCTGTGCTGTGTGTGTGTGTGTGTGTGTGTGTGTGTGTGTGTCTGTGTGTGTGTCTGTGTGTGTGTGTGTGTGTGTGTGTGTGTGTGTGTGTGTGTGTGTGTGTGTGTGTGTGTGTGTGTGTGTGTGTGTGTGTGTGTGTCTGTGTGTGTGTCTGTGTGTGTGTGTGTCTGTGTCTGTGTTGTGTGTGTGTGTGTGTGTGTGTGTGTGTGTCTATGTGTGTGTGTGTGTGTGTGTGTGTGTCTGTGTGTGTGTGTGTGTGTGTGTGTGTTGTGTGTGTGCTGTGTGTGTGTGTGTCTGTGTGTGTGTGTGTGTGTCTGTGTGTGTGTGTGTGTGTGTGTCGTGTGTGTCTGTGTGTGTGTGTGTCGTGTGCTGTGTGCTGTGTGCTGTGTGTGTGTGTGTGTGTGTGTGTGTGTCTGTGTTGTGTGCTGTTGTGTGTGTGTCGTGTGCTGTGTTGTGTGTGTGTGCTGTTGTGTGTGCTGTGTGTGTGTCGTTGTCTGTGCTGTGTGCTGTGCTGTGTCGTGTGTCTGTGTGTGTGTGCTGTGTCTGTGTGCTGTGTGCTGTGTGTGCTCTGTGTGCTGCGTTGCTGTGTGCTGTGCTGTGCTGTGTGCGTGCTGTGTCGTTGTGCGTGTGTGCGTGTGTGCGTGTTGCTGTGTGTCGTGTGTCGTGTGTGCTGTGTCTGTGTGCCTGTCTTGTGCGTTCGTGCTGTGTCTGTGCGTGTCGTGTCGTTGTGCTGTGTGCTGTGCTGTGTCTGTGTGTGTGCGTGTGTCGTGTGTGTCTGTCTGTGTGCTGTGTGCGTTGTCTGTGTCGTGTGTCGTGTTGCTGTCGTGCTGTGTCGTGTGCTGTGTGCTGTGTGTCGTGTGTGCGTGTCGTCTGTGCTGTCGCTGCTGTGTCTGTCGTCGTCGTCTGCGTGTCTGTGTCGTGTGTGCTGTGCTGTGTCGCGTGTGTGCGTGTGTCGTGTGTGCTGTGTCTGTTGTCTGTGTCTGTGTCTG